>JAAAKD020115678.1:0-10060 GCA_010014825.2 Danaus melanippus | reverse complement strand
TTCACCAGGAGTATGTAGTATAACTTTGACAAAGTAAAATATCTTTACTTTGGAGTGATAACTATATGTTTATCATGAAAATGTGTAAAATCAAATTTTTATTTAAATTCTTGTAGCAGTCTCATAACGATAAACTTAGAATTGTGAACTAGGAATTGAATTTTATTTCTGTTACAAAATCGTTTTTCTGTAAGAATTTATTTGTATATCTATTTCCAACTTTACGAAATATAAACTTTGGCTAAAAATATATTCTTCATGTCCATCTAAACCTAAGACAAATTTAATGTAATAGCTTTCTCCTCAGCATCGAAATTAATTCATATTTTTATATCATATAACAATTCGAAGAGCTGTATCGCCTTATAAGTTTTAGAAAAGTAATTTTATAATCAAAAAAGAATTGAGGAATTGATTTAATTTTATCATCTTTACAAGATAACGTAATATAATAAATGATTTTAGAAATCTTTGCCACTTCCGTGATTATTGAGATAAAAATAATCTTATTTTTATCATGTAAATCGTAATAACATATTTATTATCTAATATAAATGATTGACTCGAAATTTATGTTATGATGGCAAAAAAAGGCGCTATTTATTTCAATTATTTTTATCTCAAAATATATAACATTTGCGATCTTCGTTACCACAAGTAAGCAAATATTTAAAGTTAATACCAACGCCTTTTTAAATTTTGAACATTTTATCATTAATCTAAGCGGTTATAAAATATAAAAAAATATGATTAAGCTTAAAACTTAATTTACAAAGTTGAATTTTTTAACCGACTTAAAAACGGTGGAGATTATCAATTCGTCTGTATTGTTTTTATATTTGTTACCTGATTACTTTAATGGGATTTTAGAGAGAGATTGAGTGAGGAGATTTTAAGTTTTTAAGTGACTTTAACGCTAGCCGAATCCGAATTTCGAAGGTAGGAGTAATCTTCCCATGAAGATTACAATAACACCTGATGATAAAATCCTAGGAAAATGCTCAAAATTTGGGAGTATTTATGTATTAAGTGAAAGCATTACTTAATGTGCTTACAGTGTTTTTTTCACCTCCAAGAAGCCCCACCATTATCGCCTACCATTTCGCCGGTGCAGTCAGTCACAGTGGAGAGGACTTTGATCTTCTTACGAGGTATTGGTCCTCGCTGACCGGGGCGGGAACCCGGTCAGGTTATGAAGATGGCAGGCCTTTTGCTGGCTTTAGGTGTGTGCCTCTGAGTAGACGTTGTTCCTCACGATTCTATGATCTGAGCAGAGAACGTAGCGGAGGAACAAGGTCAGCAATGGGTGTGGACTCACCCTGCTAATCAGCAGCAAACGTTGTCACCGACTGCAACCGTCGAAATCGTAATCCGGGAAAATAGGTAATGGTTATGTTTTATGACTCGGAACGGAATGACGGTCTTGGTTTAACCGTCCGAACCGCGAGGAAGATAACCTCTATAATAAATTCCTCCAATACTAAATTCTGTTGCGCGGAGAGGGTATGTATGGCTAAGGAGTAGTATCAGTCGTGAGTGCACCAAATAAACAAATATACACTTACCCAGGGATAGGAGCACTGCCTGGGTGGACCTCCTATTTCCCTCACACTCATGACACTAATATGGTAAATGAAAACAAAATTCAAACTAAAATATCAGACATAGAAGTGAGGACAAGCGAGCTCACCTCTGATTTGAACTCTGACTGATCCGCAGACTACTGACACTAGCTCCCCCTCGGACTCTTTCGTTATGGAGATGTAGGTACGCCAAACCTCAGCTATTTGGTTTCTTCAGACCTTGTTTGGAGAGGGGCTAGTTCCCGCTGTCTTGGAAGATGGGTAAACTAGTCCTAGTGAGAAAGCCGGATCGCCCTGCGAACTCTCTATCCGCTTACCGGCCTATTGTGCTGCTGGATAAGGTGGGAAAGCTCTTCGAAAGAGTACTTTCGAACCAATTCGTCGCACACCTGACAGGCAGGGGGCCGGATCTACTAGACAGCCAGTTAGGCTTCCGCAGAGGGCGTTCCACGGTAGATGTCATTTCATGCGCGAGGGACCACACGATGGGTTCTGCAATGGCCAGAGCAAGGGTTGTCGTGGCCATCTCTCAGGATATCGCAAACACTTTCATTCCACTGCCATGGAGCCGCAATCTGGAAGCACTCTTGTATCACTGGGTGCCTGCCTACCTCCGTCGTGTCGTCAAAGCTTACTTGATGGAGAGGTCTGTCAACTACTCCGGTCAGCGAGGCGATTGGAAGCGCAGGGAGATAAAGCGTGATGTTCCACAGCTCTGTTCTAGGTCCACTCCTGTGGAATATCGGCTACGACTGAATGCTGGGCACCGATCTTACAAGAGATGTCAGCGTAATTTGTTAACTAACGACACACTAGTGCTAGTGAATAGGAGGCCCCACCAGGCGGCGTCCGTCCTGATGACATGTGTGGTTGAAACGGTCGTTTCTAAAATCCGGCAGTTGGAACTCGAGGTAAGGCTCTTTAAGTCCCGAGGCCATGAGCTTTTACGGTCGTTAGAATGAGCCACCTCCAGGAGGGTCCCAAATAACGGCAGGAGGTTACCATCAATGTCAATTCGACTATGCAGTACGTAGGTCTTGTCTTCGATAACCGATGGAGTTTCGCGGAACACTTCCAACGTTTGGCTTATAAGAAGGAACGGAGAGGGGCTGCGCTCAAGATGCTTCTGCCTAACTTAGGGGGTCCGAACGCCTCCCGTCGGAGGCTGTATTCGGAAATCGTGTGATCCATGGCTATCTACGGGCTGTGTGGGCGCCAAACTCCCTGTGTGGGTGCCAAACTTGAGCCGGCGATCAGCTCGTGCGCTAATAGCATCTCAGAAGGTTATGGCCATTCGGACTATCCGTGGTTATCGCGCGCTCTCCGGGAGACAGTAAACGTCTTTGCCGGACCACCGCCATGGGAGCTAGAGGCGAAGGCACTTGCGCTTGTCTTCAATTTGCGCGCTGAAGCCTGTCACCAGGACCCAAACTCCGAGCCAGCTCAGAGCGTGGCGAGATGATCTCCAGCGTGATCTCAGGGCTCAGTAGAAAGAACGATTGTCTCAGCCGAAGGCCGGGCTCTTTACAATCGCAGCGTTAAGATTCCTCTTTGAGGAGTGGCTGGAGAGACGCCACGGCGTCCTCACCTTCTGCCTGACTCAGGTGCTTAACGGACACGTAAGTTTTGGGAAGCACCTGTTTCGGATTCAGAGAGAGGAAATGCCCGGATATCGATATTTCTATGACCAACCAGTGGACACAGTGGAGTATACGGTGGTGGACTACCCAGCTTGGACTGTGCACCTCCGTGTTCTCAGGGTAGTCATCGGCAGCGGCAACCTCTCCCTCCCGGCCTTGGTTAAGGCCATAGTGATGAGCAAGAGCCACTAGGAAGCCGTTCTTCCTCCTGCCAAGCAATCATGGTAGCTAAGGAGGAAACGCAGCGCGTTAGGAAGCGATCGTGAGCCGCCAAAGGGGACGCTAAAGGCGTTGAGCATCGCGAGACGATCTTCAGCGGGCAGCGTACCGCGCGAGCCTCAAAGAGCCATCACGCAACCACAGATGGAGACTGAGGGCTGATACCAAGCCGGGTCGCGGGTGTAAGCGAAATGACGTATAACGGCCTTGCTCAGAGCAGGAGTAGGTAAGGGGGGTTTTGATCAGTAAGAGTCAGACACTCCTTCTTGCCTCACTCGCCTCACTTGCCGATAAAGAAAATAGAAGAATTTACTCACCGGGACTCCAACTTTTCTGAATGTATCTTTGAAATACTCTGACCGTCATCGTTTATTTGGTATTGAGTTAACCTTTTTTTTTGTTAACGCGGTGAAAGGTTTTATACCTACCCCTCCGTCTAAGGGGGACTGAGGCGGTTATGTGGGGTTCACGGGCCCAAAAGGGCCCATGCTACCCACTAAAACACCAGCGGTCACCCTCCGTTGCCGCCTAGTGGATCGCCACGGGTATCGCCGAAGCATGCATCCACGACGATCCGACGGCGGGCCGCGAACGGCCACCTCCCCCCGAGGATCACTCCAAGTGACCAGGAGCGTCCCCGGGCCTGGCGGGCTTGCTTAATCGTGAGACGATTAACCCCTTCCCCCAAAGTCCACGGGGCCAGTATCCAACCACCCACCGACGAGCGCAAGCATCCGACGGCAGACAGAGCGGAAACCGACCGACCACGAGTGAATTCAGGCCTCCGGAGAGACCCGAGTTCCCCCCCCCCCCAAGACAGCCACGGATGGACTCCTACCAGAACCTTGACCGTCTGACTCCCAGGGCTGTACCTCCAGCCCTCCCCCCCCACATGACCAATTGCACTGGAATACACCGATGGGCGATGGGGTGGTCACGTCCTGACGCCCACGTCGCTAGTGGCCGAAGGCCACCCGCCAACGTGTAGGGCCAGACTCGGCAACGGCGGTTTACACTGCCGAGCCTCCTCCTACCCACCTCCAAGGGCTGAACCCTCAGCCCAGGGCCAAGACCCCCAAGGAGATAAAGGCCCTCCCCCCTGTGACTGACTGCACGCAAATACACCGGTGGACGATGGGGTCGTTACTTCCCGACGCCTGAGTATTGAGCTAACCGAACCTACAAACTTAAATTTTTGTTCTTCCGAGGCTAACGCAACTGCAAGAAAACTCAGCATCTTTGCGAAAGTGTGACAGTGTTTTAGGACGGAACAGTTTAGCTTGTTTATAACAAAGCACAGGTCCAGTCGTGTATGAAATATTGCTGTCACATCCAGACAGACACTGCCGGATGTCAATCCAGTGTCTTGGACTCAATGCAGAGACTGCCAAAAGGGCTTATTGGCAAAGACAACTTGGTTAAATCCAATTTATTTAGAGCACAGACGTTAAGTAACCTAGCCTCTGGGTTTTCTACAGAATACACTGTGGATAGTGTGCCTAGGAATTACACACTCTAATTCCCACATGCCCCTTTTATCATCGGACATCTAGACCCAGGGTGGGTCTCCATCTTCTTGTTTGAGACCTTTCCTCTATTCAAATGAAGCGATGTGTTTCCTACTAAGCTTAACTAAGGTTTAAAATAGTACGCCTGCCAATGTGTTCCCTTTGAATTAAGAGTTTTGGTAACTTTAAGAAAAGGGGAAAAAGCTATTATTTAGATAGGTCGTCCACCATCTATGATTTTATTTCCACCTTCACACATGTGGAAGCACTATTAATTCGAATATGTAGTCAAGCACTATCCAATCTGTAGGACCCTCCGGTCCTCTATGTATGAATAAGTAGTCACTGGCTCTACTACTCCTGACTAGAGCGCGGACGCACACCACTGTCCGACCTTGCGCTAGTCATGCGACTGCCTAGCAATGCCGCCCCCTCCAGTGGGGTACGTGAGACAGTGTATTATACCTATTGTATAGATACATACACAACATCCCTTCCGTTTTCAAAGTTTTATTAATTTAATCAATTTAACATTTATCTCTTTGATTAGTCAATTAACAATTATTTACTTCACTACCCTTAGACTTCTCTTTTTGTTCATAGCTTTCCAGTTGATAATTAACAACTTGTAAAGTATTAGCTACTGTAATAACCTTGTCTAACGTTATATCGTGTCTCATTGTCAACACATTGTTGAGTAATTCTGATGACAGACATTTTTCAATTATTTGGTCAATTATGTGGTCATCCGGTTTATCAAATTTACATTTTACTGCTTGATCCCTAAGTTCAATGAGATATTTCGAAACCCTCACCGGCTTCTTGCTTTATCTGACGGAAAATATGTCTTTTATACGTTTTATTATGTTTCGGAAGAAAATATTTATCGAATCTATTAATAGCCAATTTGAAAACATCAACGTCATCTCCCAGTGCGGCACTTGCTGCAGGCAAATTATAAAATATTTCTTGGAGTGCCGTTTCTCCAAATACCAGCAATGTTGCTCTCTTCTTAACAGGGCTAGTAATATCAGCCGCTTCTAAGTAAATATACAGTGCTCGCCTCCATTTTTTCCATTTCAAACCAACCAAGGCGTTATCGCCTTCAAGGTCCAATTTCTCGGGTGGTGGTAGTTGGTGACTTGTCATAATGGGTCTTATTGAGACGACCTGAAAACACATGAATCCATATGGCAGTCAAAACATTTCCAATTTAATGAAAGCCTAATCCTTTAAATTCAATTTAATGAAAATCTCTATCAAATAATAATCATATTAAATTCAATTCAATAAATTTCCTTTTCTAAATATTTTTAATTTTATAAAAGTCTATTGATATTAAATTCAATTCAATGAATTTTCGTTTCTAAATACTTTTAATTTAATAAAAGTCTATTCATATTAAATTCAATTGAATGAATTTCCTTTTCTAAATACTTTTAATTTGATAAAAGTCTAATTATATTAAATTCAATTCAATGAATTTCCTTTCCTAAATACTTTTAATTTAATAAAAGTCTATTCCTATTAAATTCAATTCAATGAATTTTCTTTTCTAAATACTTTTAATTTAATAAAAGTCTACAGTTAGTCTAAAGTTACTAAAAGTTCCGTTTAATTTCAACGGACACTCTTTAACAATTATCCATCTCCAATTAATGGAACCCCAATTTGCAATTATATGCAGTTCATTTTGATGTAAATGTATTTTGATGTAAATGTATAAGTATCTAGGTACATTTATCTCCAATTTAATGGAAAACTAATTGAGAACTAAATATTCATTTAATTAAATACTATTTACTTATTTATTTAAATATTGCATTTGTGTTACGATCACAGTTACGATATTCTATGAGTGCATCCACCTATCTTTGTAAGTGACGATTACCGCTACGTCCGAGAGAACTTTCTTTACTTTTGTGATCCTTTGTGATAGTGTCATTCCAAGTAGTGATCTCTTTTTTTGTTGATATTTTTTAAACTGCAATTTATTATTAAGTTACTGTTAAGTGAGCGAGAAATTTTCTCACTTTGATTAATTATGTTACGATGCTTAGGAGAAGACGACCTGACTTAGGTCGTCGCAGTCAGTCAAATGTGCGAAGAGCTATCTCACGTGCTAACCGCACTGATGACTAGGGAGAGACAGATCAAGAAAATAGTCGTATTTCTATGTCAGAATTGCGTTATTTAGTGAGTGACAATGAAGTGGATAGGCTTAGAATGCAACGAGTTCGTGCACATCAAGCACATCAACAGCAAGCATGACATAATGAATTTGAGCGAATCCGCAGACGCAGTGCTCCTTTGATTCTTGAACGAGCTACATTCCACTATAATTTGATGATGATCCCGCAATTGATTATTGTGCCGACAATTCGGTAACAATTGGGGAAATGAAAATAATTTGTAAATATTGTAAGGCGTTTAAATACACTGGTGAATCTACAGGATAATGTTGTGCTGGAGGCAAAGTAAAATTGCCACTATTGGTCCCACCACCAGATCCTTTACACTCTTTAGTTTCTAGGATTGGAAATGATTCTAAGCACTTCTTGACCAACATTCAGAAATATAACAACTGTTTTCAGATGACATCATTTGGCGCTATACAGATTATACAAGACAATTAAATGAAACTAATATTTTCGGATTATACTACGCGACTTTATTTTTTGTTAAAAATAAAGTCGCGTAGTATAATCAAATTTTTTGTTAAAAATAAAGTCGCGTAGTATAATCCGAAAATATTAGTTTCATTTAAATGTATAAAACTCGCGAAAATCTTAGATATCATTATATACAAGACAATTTCATGCCCACTTTTGTTTGACTAAAATACATATTTATATATATACAAGTTTATAATAAAATATCTATATATGTATATATTAATTAATGGACAAAATTTAAAATATTACAGATACAAGAACAAATTTATTACTTACTGGGGGTACTGTTACTACTAAATGATGCAGATCATAAATTTTTACAAATTTATTTTATAGGCAATTCAGATGCGGAAATTGATAATCGTTGTGCTCACAATCCAACATAGAAGAGAACAATTGTCCAAGAATTACAAATGTTTCTTCATCAGAATAACAATTTAGTAAACATGTTCAAAATAGCAATGGATCGGATGCTATCTGATAGCCATAATATTATCATTCGAGCTGATAAAACACCTGCCGGTGAACACATAAGGAGATTTAATTGACCTACCATAGCTATGACTGATTACAGTATCCTTTGATTTTTTGGCAGGGGGAAGATGAATACCATTTTAATATCAAAATGGTAAATCAATTAACAGGTAAATAAATTGAGCAGGATTATTAAATAATATTTTTTAATTTAATTCATCTAAGTAACATTCATTATTTTTGATTGAAACTGAATGTGAACTGAAGCTGAAACCAAGAAAAAAGTTAGTGCTATGAATTTCTATTCATACAGACTCATGATCCGTCAAGATGAAAGAAATCATATTTTGATGTGTCAACGACTTTTTCATCAGTTTGCAGTTGACATGTATGTCAAAATTAAGACTGACCGATTATTATACATCCGTTTGAACCAACGACAGCTACGATCAGAGGAATACATTCATCTCCACGATGCTATAAATGCCGATGGCAATGTGAATAATATAGGAAGAACGACAATTTGGTCAGCCACTTATATAGGAAGCCCACGCCACATGCACAAATATGCTCAGAATGCTATGTCACATGTTAGGCATTATGGCCGCCCAGATTTATTTGTTACATTCACATGTAACCCGAATTGGTCCGAAATCAAGAGGGAATTGCTAAACAGCCAAACCCCAGTTGTTAGACATGACATAATTGCCAGAGTTTTTAAACAAATAATTAAAACCTCTGATAAATTTCTTAATAAAGCATTATGTGTATGGCCGAGTCCGTTGTTGGATGTACTCTGTAGAATGGCAAAAGCATGGATTGCCACATGCACACATTTTACTTTGGTAAGTGGAGAAAATAAGGCCAGATGAGATTGATTCCATAATTTCAGATGAAATTCCAAATAAAACAGTTGACTTAAAATAGCATGCAGTAGTTATCAAACAATGATACATGGAACTTGCGGACTTTTCAACTACAATTCACCCTGTATGGTCGACGGCAATTGTTCCAAACCATACCCAAGAGACCTGCTTGCTGAAACCATAACTGGAAATTATGGATACCCATTGTATCGTCGGCGATCAGTTGCGGACAATGGGCGATCGGTAGTTGTGAAGGTAAGAGGACAAAATGTTGATGTAGACAATCGTTCGATTGTGCCATACTCGCCAATTGTGTCCAAAGCTTTTGAGACTCACATCAATGTGGAATATTGTAACTCTGTAAAGTCGATAAAGTATATATGTAAATGTGTTAACAAAGGCAGCGATATGACTGTCTTCGCTGTAACCAATGCAAATGATGAAATATTTCAGTACCAAATGGGGCGTTATTTAAGTAGCAACAACAATTTGGCGTATATTTTCATTTGCGATCCATGAAAGATATCCTACAGTAGTCCATTTGGTGGTCCATTTAGAAAATGATCAAAGAGTTTATTTTAATGAATCGAACGCGGCAGACAGAGAGATGCTTTCAAAGCCATTAGGGCTCACAGCATCAGTCAAGTCGAAACTAAAAAAAAAAGGTAGACAGAGCGGCACGTCCACTTTCGACAACATTAACAAGTTTCTTCACAGTCTGTCAAACTGATGATTTTGCTCGAACTTTGCTGTATGCTGACATGCCACGCTATTAACATGGAAAGCACCTTCGAAATCGTTTCAGCGTCGAAAACAGGGAACACCAGTTGAAGGACATCAAAATTTATTTGTACATTTATTTGTACACATCCAAATAACGATGAATGTTATTATTTGCGATTGTTGTTGATGAATGTTCGTGGTCCGACATCGTTCAAACAACTGAGAACCATTAATGGGAAGCTGTGTGTGAGGCATGCCAACTATTATATTTACTTGAGAACGATTCGCACTCGGATGATACACTCAAGGATTCCGTAATATCTTCATCACCGCATCAAATTCGTACATTGTTTGCGATTATCATATCGACAT
>JAAAKD020115658.1:0-10061 GCA_010014825.2 Danaus melanippus | reverse complement strand
AAAGAAATGTTAATGAGCCCTCCAATATTACAGTATCCTATTTTCGATTATAATAACACATTTATATTACAGACAGACGCCTCAGGGTATGCAATAGGTTCGATTTTATGTAATGCTGATCGTAGACTAATAGCTTACGTCCCGAGGCAGTTTCTGGCACTGCTACCGGGCGCGTCCCCAGGTGGTGGATAGGGGAACGGCTCTCAGATATGGGAGCTACCGGCTTGCCGGCGCGAACCAAAACCAGTGACGACTCGGCTCCGTCCGGGTCGTCAATCTCGTAACCCTGTACGTGGTGCAGGGCCGAGGACTGCCGCTCTCGCGCGGGAGTCGCGCGGGAGTCGCGTGGAAGAAAACCACTCTAAAAAATTACCCTTGGCGTAGGGAAGTGACGAATCCATCGCCCGCCGGGAAACCGGTGCAATCAGTCACAGGAGGGGGACCTTTGCCCTTCGCGGGGTGCTGGTCCGGGCCGAGGAGGCCGTGTGAGGCAGGTCTTGCTGCTGCGAATGCGGCGGCTCGGCCTGCGGAGATCGTAATCCCCATCATCTGGGTGTCGTGGACACGTCTCGCGGCTCAGTGGGGGACCGAGGAGCTTGCCTTCATTGGCCGTCTCGCGAGGAAGAAAACCTCTATAAAAAATCACCCCAAATCTCAAGTGGCGACGCAGCGCGAGGGGATGCATGGCTAGTGGGTATGCTAGTCTCTACTGCGGACCAGCGCAGGGTACCAGCCGACACCCTGTAGCTAATAGGCTTATTCGGGAACAGAGGGCACCTCCCGGATGGACTTTCCATTCCCTCCCACTCGTGGGAAGAATTATGGAAAAATTCACACCCAAAAACGAAGAAAGAGAAGGAGAAACCAACGACCCTGGCAACGCTTCGAAGGACACCGATCTGCAGAACGATTCGGATTTGGCGAGTGGAACGGGCTCGGCACACCTAACCGCGACGAGACCGGACACGAGAAGAGAAGAAGAAGAAGAGACCTACGCTCGCGATCAGTTTGAGCGCGAGTTATACTGCGGAACCGCGTCGCGCATCCCGCGCGTCTTGCTCACGCGGCTACCTACCGGACTGGACAGGAGAGAAAGAGACAGCGACGATGACCTCTCCGACTCCTCGGCCTACAGCGCTATGTCGCTGGAGTCCAGGGGGTCAAACTTCGGATTTGACAAACCCAGGAAGAGGAAACCGGAAGACGATGGGGTGCCAGCTCTCAGCAAAAGGGCAGCACCCACAGCTAAAAAAGGACGCAGCCGCCCGCCAATGCCCGGCCAGTATGCCGGTCTCGCAAAGGCGCAAGCTGCCTACAACAAGGCGAAGGAGGAAGCCTTACGACTTCAGGCCGAGAAAGACGTGGCCGAGATCGTGAGACGGGCCCGGGAGAAGAATGAGGCATAGAGAGCAAGCCCCGCCCCTGCTCCTGCGAGAAAGGAGGACACGTCAGAGCAGACCTCTGCTGCTCTGACCAATGCTGTCGACGCGTCGTTGGAGGCCATACTCATGGTCGCTACGAAATCGGGCAACCTGAAGGGTACATTCACACGGTGCCTCAAAGACGCGGTGGCCAACATAAGGGCGGCCGTCTCGGAGATGAGAGGACGCACCGTGTCCGAAGAAATGGAGAGGCTGGAAGCCCAAAATGCGCGACTCCTGGCACAGGTGGCGGAACTGCGCCGAGATATGGAGGAGTTGCGCTGACAGGCCTACCGTCCCGCCGAAAAGGACTTACGCCAGCTGATGGACGAGGTGTCCAGAAGAAACCTCGAGTCCCTCGGCACTATGCTGGACGCCAGGCTGGCTGGCATTGAGGACCGCCTTTTACCGGAGCCTCGAAGACGGCCTTCTCTGGCAGGAGAAAGAAGAGGTGCCTTAGAAGCACCGAAGGAGAAGGGCCCGGAGCCCCACAAAGCACCGGCTCCCCCAACATATGCAGACATGGCGGCGGTAAGCACAACCGCTGCAGCCGCAAAAGCGGCACGACCTGCGCCTGCCAGTAGGAGAAAGAAATCGAAGCGGCCATCAATGGCTGCTCAAGAGGCGGCGCAGAGAAACGGAGGGGGCACATCCAACCCTTCTGCCGCCGAGGGTCCGAACGATACAGACGGGCCACAAAAAGCGGACAAGAAGAAGAAGGAAGGGGTGGCTACAACAGCAAAAGCCACCCCAAAGAAGAAAAAGAAGAAGCGGAAGGTGAAGCTCCGCTCACCGACCACGGCAGCGGTCACGCTCACCTTAACAGCGGACGCTGCAGATAGAGGCGTGTCTTACGTCGGCCTCCTGAACCAGGCCAAGGCGGCAATCGACCTGGGGGAACTCGGCATCCCTAGGCTCGGTTTCCGCTTAGCCCAAACCGGAGCGCGCGTCCTCACCATCGACGGGGAGGGGGCGCAAGAAAAAGCGGACGCCTTCGCGGAACGACTGAAGTCCGTCCTGCCAGAAGAGGTGGTGAAAGTCGCCCGCCCGGTTCGGAGCACGGAAATCCGCGTCGCCGGGATGGACGACTCCGTAGCGACTGCTGACGTCATCCAGGCGGTCGCGAGAGAAGGAGGGTGCTCGGCCGGGCAAATTCAGTCAGGTAAACTGGTGGTCGGGTCTCGGGGCTATGCGTCGGTGTGGATGAGCGTCCCGGTCGCGGCCGCCAAAAAACTCACCAGCTCCGGGCGACTGTTGGTCGGCTGGGTGTCGGCAAGGGTGGTGCTGCTGGCCGCGAGGCCGAAGCGCTGCTTCCGTTGCCTTGACACCGGCCACATGGCGGCGAAGTGCCAGCATCCGGAGGATAATAGCCGGAGATGTTTCCGGTGCGGGACTTCGGATCACAAGACGGCCGAGTGCCAGGCAGCACCAAACTGCTTCATGTGCGAGGCCGCCGGCAAGCAGGAGAGGGCACTCGTGCTGGGGGCAGGTGGCTGCGTCGCAAGGCCGGCCGTCTCTGGAACGACATCAAAGAAGAGGAAGGCGCCAAGGAAGACCCGGCCAGAAAAGCCCAAGGCGAGTGGTGGAGAGGCGGCTCCCGCCCCATCCGTCATGGAATTGAATGCCTAGCCCGTGGGCGGCGATCGGGAGATCGCCGTTCACATCAAGAGGGCCCGAGAAGAAAGCTCCCTAATGTCCGGGGAGCTCTCGGAGAGGCAGGCGGCGATAAGTTGGGCCGCCGCATAGGGCAGAGCCAAGCCTGGATGCAGCCGGGAGAGGCACGCGCTGCGCGGTCGTGGTGGTAGTAAACGAGTTCCCACGGCCCCCGCCGATAGCGCAGAAGGAGGACATCGGGGGGTTTTAGTGGGTAGGAATCCCACATGCCCCGGTCGTGTCCCCCACACGGCCGGAAGTCTTTCCGAAGATTTCCCCCCGTCAACAAAAAAAAAAAAAAGGTGGCATGAGTTGCTATAGCTGGAATTAGGCGGTATTGATACCTTTTATGAGATATCGTGGCTCATTAGAGTGGCATCAGTTACCTTCCCTTGGTTAAGTGATAGTAACGACCGAAACTCACGAGTTGATGATGGGTAGTGGTAGAGTTGACTTTGTTGTAAAGTTAATTGGTTTAAAAGTTTGGTAGTATATAGTGTGTGAATACTGGTCAATGGTCTGTGTATTGTTAAATGAAATTCATTATGATGTAACTTTGATTATAAGAGTATAAAGATTTGATGCCCTGTAAGATTTGGTTTTAAGGAAACACCCATATTCAAGTGAATCAATCAAGATAGGCCGAGTGAGAATATTTTGGTAGTACAAAAGAATTATTAGTTGAGAATCATCACACAGAGACGTGTGTCATGTCAAGATGGCCGTGTCGGAGATTTTAAAAAAAGGAACGACAAACCAACATTGACTTGGGTGTATGCGGAATGTGCGCTGGCAATATGAAGACGTTGACAAGCTGTCAACTGTCGTCAACGTGAGCGTAAATTATTCGATCGTTCTTTTGGAAGAAATAACTGAATCGTGGACATATATCATAAACACGTTTGTGTGTTTCGCGCATTTTAGAGTTGTATGACATAGTCACCATATCGTAATTGATTATTGAGGTTGTTGCGAGGATTAGGAGTGGAAAGTGCTAGAACTGGTGTTTAATTCGTACTTGTGTTCTTATTCTAATTTTCCGGTGTTATTCTTATGGTTGAATTCTTGTTGATTATCTATTTAGTTTTTGGTTTGTATATATAAGTGTG
This sequence comes from Danaus melanippus, assembly GCA_010014825.2. Taxonomy (NCBI): domain Eukaryota; kingdom Metazoa; phylum Arthropoda; class Insecta; order Lepidoptera; family Nymphalidae; genus Danaus; species Danaus melanippus. Next base: position 5,878 of record JAAAKD020115658.1, on the reverse strand, counting down.
TAGTATTAGAAGTAGTTAAGTATTTATTTAGTGTAGATATTTACTGTGATGAGCCCCCAGACCCGGGGGGAGGTTGTATTTCCAATCATGATTCCCTTGCTGTTCCACCTCCTATTGACCCGGACCCGAACCCCACTACAAGGAAAAGACAAAATGTAGCTAATTTCAAAACTACCCACTTGCCGAAAAAAATACCATTGCGCAAACAGCCGGCTCAATTCAGTCGATATATTCTGTACCTCAATACGAACTTTCTAAAAAACGTTATTCAGACCAGGACGCAACTCCTTTTCTGATCCATGTAAGTACTGATTGTGAGCCCTCCTATGGTACTTCTCTTCGTCCTATAGAGTTCAGCCACTACCTTCATCAAAATCACATCAAGGACATAGACAAGGATGGTGTCAAGCATATTGGCAGTAATTGAGTATCTGTGAAATTTAAATCAGCACATGCGGCTTAAACTTTTTTAGATCACTCTGCTCTTTCCATGTCAAAATTTAACGCCATTATTCCTTATTATAATGTTACCCGTCTAGGTTTAGTTAGAAATGTGCCAGTGGAGTGGTCACATTTCTAGTAGTTCCTGAAGGATTTGGTGCTGTAGTTAGAGCTCGCCGCTTAAACAGGAAAACTACAGATAATAAAACTACTGTTTGGACTTCAACCCCAACAGTAGTATTAACGTTCAATGGCCAAAAGCTCCCCGATAGGGATTTCTGTTATTTTATTTCGCTTCCAGTACAAACTTATATTTTACCTACCATACAGTGCAACAAATGCTACAGATTTGGACACATTTTGCACGAATCCATCTGCTCCCCCTACCTGTTTATTATGTTCTGGCAATCATAGAGCTACAGAATCCAAATGTTCTGAACATGCTAGACAGAGGGCAATCAAATTAGTGATGTCTCAAGAGAACATCTCCTATTCTGAAGCATCTATTAGATTTCCTCAGGTTAAGAAATCTTTTAATGATGTTTCCCGATCCCAGTTTTCTCCCTGTTCAATTGCAGTTACATCCCTCAAACTTTAGCTCAATTTCCCTCTTATGCTTAGTCCTTTCCGAATCCAGTTACCTATCGACAGACCCATTTTTCGCAGAAAACTCCTCCTGACCCTGCATCCAGACTAAGACAGACAGTCCCATAATACAATAGTTCGCACACCTCTTACCAGTCTTCCCAATAGTAGTGCTTATCTCTCGAAAAATATGACAGCTAATGATAATCTTTTAGATCTCCTCCTTTCCACAATCTTAAACATAATTTCCCGTTTCGATGACTCTCAATTATTGAACAATGTCGTATCTAAACTTAGTCAGATCTTTAACACTATTCAAAACGCCAAACATCCTGCAATCGAATTGTCACAGCATTCGCCACAAGAAAAATGACATTATTTCACTCATTATTAATTACAACCCCTTTATTTTTGCTATTCAGAAGACATGCCTCACGCCTGACTTTAGCTTAAGGAATTTAGATTATTCATGTCTCCGTGACGACAGGCCAGATGGTTATGCTGGTTCTGCCATTTTGATTTCTAGAAGGTAATATTTAATCAAATTTCACTCCCTCCCCATAGTGAAGGCATTTCTGCGGCTGCTGTCAGAGCTTTGAAAATTTGTTTCCTCTCTATCTATATCCCTAACCCTAAACTTGCCCTACTCTTTGATTTAAAACATATCATTTCAAGTCTTTCCCCTCCTATTCTTATCTTGGGTCACCTAATTATTCAGCATATCTCTTGGGGTTGTTACTACTCCGACTCTATTTCTAAACCCTTTCTTGATCTCTGTGATGAACTAAATTTCTGTATCTTGAATGATGGTACCCCTACTCAAAGAGTTTCCCCGCATTGAAACCCAAATACTGCAGTTTATCATTCAATAACTTCCCCCTCCTTGGCTAATAGTTTGTCCTGGTCTTTTCTCCCTTCTACTCATGGTAGCGACCATTTTACCATCTTCCTCTCTACTCCTAATCCCGCTTCCCTGAAACCTAACCCTAATCTTCCCCCTATCTTTAAATTTAATTTATTCAAAGCAGATTGGTCCCTTTACAAATGCCTTACGGATTAAGAAATCTTTAAAATTCCATCAGTTAACTCGCACAACGTTCTTGCTACGTACCAACTCTTCAAAAACTCCGTTATATTATCCGCGACTAATTCTTTCCCTCTTAAATATTCAGATCCCGACAAAATCTCTTCTACTACGTGGTGGGATTTGAATTCATCTCTTATCAGAGAATTTCATCTGTTATCAGAGAACGGCAGCTAAGACTACCTGACCTCTGTCAGAAAAGATCTGCTTGATTTCGCTTTTGTGAGGAACTCTCTCCTAGCAGGCCCCCTACTAAGATGTGGAAGAATTTGAGATGTTTTCGTAATCCTGTTTTTGATGCTGTCATTTCATCTAATGATGAGAACTAAGATTTTCGCTAGTCTTATATATTTAAATGAAACTAATATTTTTCGGATTTACTATGCGATTTTATACTTTGGGACATACTGTTTAGGGAGTCAGGGGGAACGGAACAAGACCTTTACCGACCCTATTGTCAACCCCACCTGCACGCGCCGAAGGGTGGCGGCAACCAACTGGCTGCCGTGGTGCTCCCTGCTAGAAAACAGACGGGGCTCTGGCGACCGAGCAATGGCGGTATAACCATACACACCCGGCAAGTAATGACGGAAAGCAAAGTAATAAAGCACGGAAGAGGCGTCAGAAACTTTGGAGCCCAAATACCTCCAAAAAGTTCTGGTGCAGAAGGCAACGCGAAACCACTGCACTAATATCCCACGAAAGTCATGAGAAGGTCCTCTAAGAAGATACGTGTGCCCAGCGATCCGAGTAGCGACCGGCGCCCTGAGCTGTCCGGGAGCCAGGGTGTGAAATTGGCGACAGGCCATGAAGAGGCAGCAGGGGACCAGGCGCCCCATGGAAAATATGCTACTGGAAGAACTAAAATCCAACTGCGTCAAAACTTCCGTGTCAGAACATGGAATGTAAGAGATCTTATTGACAAAGGAAAGCTCCATGTATTGGATCAGGAACTCGAACGATGCAATACACTTATCACAGGACTGAGTGAGAGAGGGACACTGGAGAGGGAGTGGCCACAGGAACCTGGAGAAACACACCAACTTTTTTTCAGGATATGAAACATCCAGCTTTGCCGGAGAGGCTATTGCAGTGCCCACAACCTGGTCGGGTTCTGTGCTGGGTTATAACCCCATTAACGAAAGGATCATTACCATGAGACTCAGTGCTTCGCCATGTATGTTGAGTATCATCCAAATTTATGCCCCCACTAGTGGCTGCTACCGACGAAGAAATTGAAGACTTACAACAAACTGGAGATTTGTATTAATAACATTCTAATGGTTATCGGAGACTTTAACGCGAAGGTAGGAACCACCAAATATCGTGTGTCATTACGGTTCTGGTTGCAGAAACAATAGAGGAGAGCGATTAATCCAATTTGCAGCAGATAACAATTTTACTATAATGAATACAATGTTCAAACACCATCCTAGGAGACTGTATACTTGGACCTCCCCAAATGGAGAATACCGCAATCAGATCGATTACATTTTAGTCAGATCAAGATGGAGGAGCTCCATAAGAAACGCACACACACTACAGGGTGCCGACGTAATGTCTGACCATCAGCTACTCGTTTGCAACATGAGGATAAGATTACGCAAACCCATACTCAACATTTACTAAGTCGCTCCAGGCAAAAAAGAAGCACTGGATGGAAAATCACAGCAAAGAGGAAAACGTTGACCATCTATGGAAATTCACCGTGCAACTTATAAAAGATACCGTACGCGAAACACAACCTAACACTACAGCTAGGAAGAGGCAGCACTGGATGTCATCCGACACTTGGAAATTGGTCGAAAAGCATAGAGGACTGAAAGCAAGTGGTGTCAATATACAAGAGCTTAACTCGATGACGTCTGTTGTGCAAGCTGCTTGCCGACGTGACCGTAATATATCCATACAAACCATATGTCAAGAAATCGAACAACATTCTCAAAGGTTTGAAACTAGAGACTTACACATGAAAATCAGGTATATTACCCGCCAATTCAAACCGAAAACTTAGGCCATTGAGAATGAGGCAGGAAGCACCGTCACCGAGATAATAAAGATAGTCGACGTTTGGAAGGACTATTGTTCATCTCTTTTTGCCAATGGGACAGCAGGTCCTGCAACAACGTAGCACCGGAGCATGTGCCAATACCTCTAAAAGATGAAGTACGCGCAGCTATTAAACACCTTAAACGGAACAAGGCTATAGATATCGATGAGATCCCTATTGAAGCAATAGAAGCTATGGGAGAAATTGGCGTAGATATACTGCACACCATCTGTTGTCGAATATGGGACACTGAAGTCTGGCCAAGCGATTGATCTCACTCTATGTATGTACATTCATCCCACTCCATAAAAAAGGATGAACAAAAAATGCAGTAATTATAGGCTAATTTTACTTATATCCCACGCTAGCAAAATTATGCTGCATATTATTAGCCATATAACACATATAACACCAGGCTCCAAACTTACTGGTCCCAGGAGATCGCCTCTGAGTAGGCTGGCTTTGTAAAGGGTCGCGGCACTAGAGAACAGCTTCTCATATTGCGACAAACTGTGGAAAAGGCCAGAGAGTTTAACCTCGCCCTCTTTGTATGCTTCGTTGAATTTAAAAAAGCTTTCGATACAGTCAAATGGGAGAAATTATAGAGAGTCCTGATGGAAATGGGTGTCCCACAACATCTTGTGCAACTCGTTAGGCATCTATACGAAAACGGCACAGCCACGGTCCGAGTCGACAGAGTTGACTCCGAAAGTTTCAGAACACAAGCCGCCGTTAGACAAGGCTGTATATTATCTCCTTTACTTTTTAATATATACACGGTCTCCGTGTCACGGAGTACATAATACGCATGGTTATCGAGGACTGGGACAAGGGAATATCTGTAGGCGGAAGAAAAATCTCAAATCTAAGATGTGCAGATTACTACCCTACTAGCATCAACCAGAGATGACATTGAGACCCTTCTTCGTCGTCTGGAGACCATAGCCTTAGATTTTGGACTTGCAATCAATCTTAGCAAAACAAAAATAATGATTGTCGACCGTGAAAACAATAACCAACCGGACGTCAAAGATATAGCGGGATGCGAAGTGGTGAACAGATATGTGTATCTGGGGTCTATGATCACAAATGCTCGAGGCTGCGAGGATGAGATCCGGAGGCGCAGCGCTATGACCAGATCCTCAGTGGAATGACTCGTAAAGATTTGGAAGGACCGACGAATAACCAGAAACACAAAGGTTCGACTAATGAAGTGTCTGGTCTTTCCAATCTTTCTATACGGAGCTGAGACGTGGACGTTGAGGACAAAAGAGCATCACAAGATCGATGCGCGGGAAATGTGGTGTTGGAGACGCATGCTCAGAATCCCTTAGAACGCACACAGAACCAACGTTTCCATGCTAAAGGAATTAAACATAAAAGAGCGGTTATCGACGTCGGTAAAAAGACGAATCCTCAAGTTCTTCGGGCACATCACTCGTAACGAACACTTCATGGAACGATTGGTGGTACAAGGGAAAGTCGAGGGCAAAAGATCTCGTGGGCGCTTTCCAAGTTGGAAAGTTTCCAACTAGGGATGCAAACGATACATCGATGTTTTAAAACATCGAGGTATCGTTCATTAACATCGATTTATTAACATCGATGTTAAACAACAAGAAAACATCGATATATCGTTCATTATGAACGATGTTTAATGAACGATGTTCTATTGCAGCGCCATCTTTTAGTTAGCATTTATGCTCTCACTCACATGC
>JAAAKD020115597.1:0-10075 GCA_010014825.2 Danaus melanippus | reverse complement strand
TTAATAAATCAATTGTGGCACGAGCTGTAAGACATGTTGCACCGTCTTGTTGAAACCAGAACTCCTGAACATTATGGTTGTTTAATTGATGAACGAAATAGTCACTAATTATCGCTCTGTAGCGGTTACCACTGAGTGTATCGTTCTAGACTGTAACGTTAAAAAATACAGTCAAAAGTATCAGGTCTTCATATGTACACCTATTTCAGGTATTCACAGCATTCTCTAAAAAGTTTTATAACAACGATAACACCTTAATAACCAACTTAATTAACTAAATTAAATATTTACTATAAAAACAACACTATATACAACATGTAACATAATTAACGCACACCCTCAAACACCCTAATTAGAATATAATAATGGGGGATTCTAGCGTCACGGGTGGGACACTTGTATCTTGATTTTCAGCATGTGTGGCTTATTTATGCTTATTGTATCAATGATATCTAATTGGTTTATATAGAAAATTAAAAAAAATATCCATGCTCTTTTATAGGTACAATAGAGACGAGAATAACACCATGTAAAATTTTATAAAGAAGACAGTAAATGTTTGTCACGGGTGGGACAAAGTTGTGACATTCTTGTTACACTTGCATCCTATTTAATAAAACTCTGCTAGTTGATAAAACTTTTTAATGCAGACTACGATATTTATTTGAGACAATAACTTTACATTTGAATTGAAAATAATGCTCTATTATTTACATATATTTTTACAAAAAATAAATAAAGTGTGTCACGGGTGGGACTTTCACTGTCACGGGTGGGACACGTACGATTTACTTGGTACAAGGAGTCACTTATAAGGTTTTATTTCTTGGTATGGATGCTAGTTTCATCATCGGAGTCAGTTCAGCAGCTTGTGTCTGTATTAGGGTGTACATTTTAAACACTCTGCTTGACAGCTTTGCATCTTTTCAGATCCAAATCAGCAGTTGTGCCCACTAATAACTCTTGTTGGTTATGGCCTTTGAAAAAATGGAGTGACTATATTTTACTGATACCAGTGGTAAGCTTCCATCTACTATTTAAGAATTTTCTGTTAGCTTCAATTTCTTGTGACAGATGTAGAATGTTGATGTTTTTAACAGTGTTACTTGCTGCCGCTACAAAATCTTCAGCACTTTTGATTGCAACTTTTCGCTGTTTAACTTTACTCCAAACAGCTCTTTTCACTATGGCACCCACCCCGTCTACGGCTTCCTTGCCATGAGATGTGGTAAAAAAGTACCAAGATCCTGTAATACCAAAATCGTGGGACATGTAACACAGATTTAATAGAGTGTATCTATTTTTAAATTGTGATGCTGCACCATCTGAAAATATTTTTACTGTCTCCAAATTATTAAACTTGTTTTAAGGTAACTCATTATTTTTTTCAGGCATGCAAAAACTGTATGTTTGTCATGACGTAAAACATCACTTATGAGAGCAAAAGAATATTTTCTATCACTTGGCAACCATGCACAAGTAGTGAAAACAGTTATTTGCTTGTGATTCCAGTGAGCAGATTGGATTTCATCTTGAGTAACTGCTGCATAGTTTTCTGCGAAATCAATTTGTAAAACTGCTTCATTTGGTTGCATATAACATTTTGCATCGTTAAAGGCCTGTGATTGCAGTCTCTTTACATAAACGTGTCCCTTAAAATGAACAAGCTGATTATTTAATTCGATAATAGCCTCTTTAATGGGCCCTCTCACAGATACAACTTTAGGTCGCCCTTCCATTTGAATCCATTTTTTTCATTCTATAGGTTTGAACAAATCTTCATTAAAATCTAGAAGAGACCGTAAATCATAGCCCTTACAGTGAATACAATTACCCAGCATGCATTCTGCTCTTTTTTTATTGCAGCAAATTTTTTCAAAGAAGTCACTACTAATGGAAGGAAACCCTGTAATATTTTTAGCTAATGACTCAACCAGAAAATTAAAATTAGCATGGTATTTACACACACAAACGTTGTAAGGCATCTCACTAGTAAGAAAGACGTGTACTGGGCGAAGCTGATAAAACTTAGCTATTTTTATCTTGATGTAAGGTTATTTGAGAATAAATAAAGAATAAGCCTCTCTCACTGTCATATTCATATGCCGTTTTTGACACAAAACTCTGTCGCAGATTTCAGGTCTTTTACAGATTTCACATCTCTGATTCCTGGAGCCTGCCGACTGATATCATCATGTTCATAAGACTGTGTAACCAAACCTTTATGATCATCAGACAAAGCATGTATATTTTTTCTGGAGAACCTGTTTGAAAAAGAATCATCATTTAACATGTCTGATTCAAGGACAAGTTTGCGTATTACTGCTATTTTCTTGGTTGGGCTAGAAGGTGGTGTTCTATTAACTCTGCTTACAGCCTTACCCGACGTCTGCTTACAAGAGTATGATCCTAATGACGAAGACGATTGTTCGCCCGTAGTAGTATCTAACTATTTTAGAAGTTTTATCTTTTCCCTATACTTCCTCTTTCTTTCAGTCTCCTTAGCCTTTCTTTTATTCTTTAGTCGTAGTGAAGAATTCTCTTTTTCTTTGATGTTTTCCCTCCTTTTCTTGTTTCTCTCCCTTTCTTTAGATAAATAGTTTTTTTTTTCTTTTCTGGACTGTTTTTAAGTCGCTCTCTGTACTTCTTCATTTTTTGAGCAGACGTTGTTTTACCCATTGCCCTAAACTGTAAAAAAACAACTAAATTATGAGTAAAATGCTAGGACGAAATCTTTTTCTATGGGAAAAACATCAAAAATATATGAAAAACAACTAACTAGATGAGTATAGAAAAAATTCTTAAATCATTTGCAATGCATAAGTCATTCCAACATATACAACCGTCCCACCCGTGACGAAACAATTGTCACAGGTGGGACCAAATTCAACAGTCTATAGTTTTAAATACATGTGACATAAAAAAGATGTGAATATATCTATCGTTTTATTACACTAAAACTAATTAATAAATATCAAATATAACCTCAAAGTCGGTCATTAGAAAATAAAACTTTCGTGTTTTTCGTAACGGGTGGGACAGCTTAGGTCATTACTTGTTTTATTTATGATTTACAGCAGAATTACTTACATTTATCACAATCCACTAGCACGTATTAATTAGTAATCAAATTCCAGTAATTATAAGAACAATAACAGTTGCAAGTTCAAACGATAACTGACGCCACAGTGTTGCCAACATTAAATATTTTGTTCCGATAATTACATTAGATTTATTAATCAAGTTTGCAACTTAATAAAAAATTAAATATTAATATACTAATATTTTTTAAAGTATCGTACAATTTTAAGTATTTTGTACCGATATATATAATAATTAAAAACATAAGAAAAACTTTAAAAAATTACATCAAGGTTTACTTTCCCGTAGAATCCCCCTAATATAAACGTAATGCATACACAAAATATTATTTATATGTGCGTTAGCATTGTTTATTTGTGAAATTAGTTATCCCTATTTCGTGAAAATAATATGGTCAGACACAATGTACTCGCCGCGCCCGCGCCCCTCTCTCCGAGTGCCGTCCGACAATAATAAGTAGTAGGTAATAATAGGTACACGAAATAACTACTTTATGATTTAGGATTCTTCTTTCCATCACACTTTTCAGGTTTCAGATTGTCGACATTGAATTTTTTTTTAATGTGAAGCTAATATTTTATAATTACTGATTTGTTAAATTAAAGGATAATTGTATGGGTTGCATCCCAACCCTTCTAACATGTTGCGACTAGTTTAAACATGTTCACTTAAGTTTTATTTTTATAAATAATTCAAGTTTTTATGATAATTGTGTGCAGGTCAAAAGTTCTGGGGTGTAAATGAAAAAAGAATTGTTGTATTGAATAATGATTTAATCATATTTTTTTACATTTTGTGCTACGTACTCATAATCTTTTTACTTTCATAATAATTGTAGAGTCAGTAATTGTTATTTTAGACAGTTATTAATAAACACACAATTGAAAATAGTACAATTATAGCTGAATAATTCTCTCATATAACTTAAAGAATCCACTTTATACACTGGTACTTGTGCTACAACAATCAGATTCTTTATCGTATCACAGTATTTTTATTTATTTATGTTAATATACAGTACCTATCTTTTTATAATGGACATTATCTATAACAATGTCGTCCAAATAGGTCGCCGGTAACAATATGCTTAGCTGGTGTCTTGCCAGCCAAGGTACCAAATGATACTCATTATGTGAGCGCAAGTACCTACTGTTCTCTTCCCAGTCCATCAAGAGTAATAATAATGGGCAATTGACTCTCTCGCTGTTTCTGCTGTTGATCAAAATGTACGAATAATAAATTCTACCAGATACGTGTCGTGATTTTATCCGCCCCCTTAAAATGTTTATATTGTATCGCACAAGGTTTGGAATAGCTCCTATGCATATTTCTATTGTGTATATGCCGTTTCTAATGTGTTCGCTCAAATAAGACCGTGCAAGTTTTATTTGATAAGTTCCTTATGAAATCAATAAAAGGTCTTCTTCTGTTAATATTGAAAATTGCAGTAATTGATTGTCATCTGCGGTGATAGCACAAAAAGAGACTCGCTGTCGATTTACATTCTCTTCGATAACATAGTCACTTAGACTGTTGGCCATGTGAATTCTCCTATTTAGCACTTCTATTATTTCATGAGCTCGAGGATGGTCTTTTACAGGCTCTCTAAAAGTATTTAAAAGAGCAACAGCAATGCGTATATCAACGAATAAATGCGTCATTGCCCGATTAAAATATTCTTGTCTGAATATTTTAAAATCGCGTTTAATCCACCCATTCACACCTCTACAACCCATCTCACGATTGTAACTAATCTTGATTTATTAGCTTCTACTGTACTCAGTTGGCTTTCGCCTCTAAGTTTTGTTGGAGGCATGTGGGCTCGATAGCCCCAAGTCATTATTATGAAGGACATAATAAATTGGATTCATTTTATTTTCAATATAGGCATTCATTATCGTCGCATCTGAAGTCCTAGCAGCATTATGGCCAGTCACATCTACTATGTAGCCATCTGTGCATATTAATAGAAAAGGTTTTAGCAGGTTTCTGAATTTGTGCAGATTATATGATTGCTTCTGAAATAAAAAATTACTGCTTTTCTGGATGTAAATGTAGGTTCCGTCACATATCAAAACGGGCTGGTGGCACTTCATTGTCAACACCAAATATAGCATTTGGAATTGTTGAGTTTCTTGCTACAATTTCTTCACGGCTAATGCTGTCCCATCCGAGATGACGAGGAACAAACTCATTTGTTAAACATTCAAGTGCTAACTCCAATTTTCGCTCCAAACTACGCCGGCTCATGTCTAAACGGCTTGATAATCGTTTATTTGGTTCTCCCGTTCTTATTTTCATTAAATAAGCTTCGAGAACAGTTTTAGGACGTTGCGAGCTTTGGGATATAGAAGGCGTCTGCTCCAGAAGTCTGTTGAATTCTTCATGATTTAGACCCGTACAAAAATGAAGCTCAGATGTTGTTATAGATTCAATATTGTCAAAATTAAATCGAGATTGTTGGCAGGCATCTCTTAACATATCTAGCATGTCCTTTAAATGTTCAGCCGTAAAAGACGAATTATTCAGCTCCTCTAACTCATTCCATTCGTTTGAAGTCAAATGAACGTGACAGATGCGGGCACTTGGTGGAATATATAACTTATATTCCACTAACAGCCGAGATTTTATAAAACGTGGTACTCTTACTGGATTATCTGCCCTGCAATTCGGGAAAAGACAGCAGTTGGATGTATTTGCAGATCTTTTGTAACCAGTTATAGACATAACATCAACTGACGGGGTGGTAGAGGGGCTGTTGGGTTGAAATAGGAACTACCTGGTCGATCATGTTTTTTTTTCCACTTTTTTTAAATCTCTTCAGTCCTATAGTTATTAAAAAACTAATTAATTAAGTTATATTTAACATTTTTATGACATGAATAATAACACTATAACAGTTTCCCTGCACGAGATACGGAGTTATGCCGATACAAAAAATCATAACACTCGTTGAGATCTTTCAAATGATGTAGGTAGATAAATGTTACAACACTTGGGACGAAACCGCCCATTGTTGTTTGTAAATAAGAATTATTAAACAGCTGATAACGCGTGATTTGATTAGACACCACAATACCTACGACAAAGTTGAATAAAGTCGGCGTGTTGAAATGGTGTGAATCAAAATATTTACAATAATATAAAAATCATAAAAAAACTTACAGTTTAATTTGCACTCGCATGGCGTTGTCGTTTTAAAACATTTTCAAAATGTCCACCGCCTTGTTCAATGCACTTTAATGACCGTTTTCGCAATAGTGGTTTTATTTTAGATAATACTGCAGTATCACTTTTCACTTTTACGAAGGCGGTTATTATCTTATTTTTTAGTTCATAGGCACTTGTTTTCTTTGTGTTTTTTTTTTAAAAGGCACCCGCCATCGCAGGGTGTTGTCTGCCTTCCTCTGCCTTTCTTGCATGGCAAGAATTTTAAAACTTTATTTTATACCAACAATACAAAATTTTTCTTAAACTACTTAAAATATATATAGGTAACATTAGGTACTGCTGGAATCTTGCCGGGTGCTTAGGTTGCGGCTTATATAATGATCCATTCCATATATTTCTCAGTGTACAATTAATTAATAAAATTCTAAAAATTCGTTCATAATAAATATTGACAATAAATAATTTAGATTAAAATAAGTAAAAATTGCAATTTAAATATTAACATTTTAAAATTATTAGATAAAATTAAATAACAATAATAATAAGAATTAAAAATAGATAATTAATTACATTGGAATAAATAAAACAATTATAAGATTAAAATTGACATTAAAATTATAAATAAGTTAGATGTACAATAAATAGGTTAAAATTGAATGGAATAAATAAGTTTAAAAAGGGTGGTGCAATCACCCGCTTGTTTTATTTTTTCTACAGCTGATTTAACGACCTTCATGCAAAACCGCTCGAGACACGGCCTGGAGTGTTTGTTGCTTATAATTCCGGCTATTGTAGCCTCCGTTAACTTTTCTCCCGTACTTACCTCCAGGTCGTATCTGTCGCGGTCATGCCTCGGACACTCGAACAAGAGATGCTGCACCGTTTCTGCAACCTCAGGGTCGCACACACACGACGGACTATCCTTCAACTTAAACCTGTGAAGGTAAGCCGCGAATCCTCCGTGTCCCGTCAGCACTTGCGCCCACCCAGACGTCCTGTCGAGGCACCTCACTGTCCGGAATGCGCACCATGCATCAGGGAAGAACATGCGTGTAACCTCCGCCGCAGCTCCTTCGGTGTACCGTCTGTTCCAGCGCCGGACCGCGCCCTCTCTCAGTCGTAGTTTGACATATGAGATTGGAACCCTGTCATAAGCCGGGGCGACCCTCGACTTAGCCGCCAGCCTAGCCAACTCATCGGCGCGCTCGTTGCCGGGTATCCCGACGTGAGCCTTCACCCAAAAGAACCGGAGAGTTTTACCTCTCCCCTGCAACTCCCTAATATTCCGACGAATATAGGTAGCGAGGGGATGGTGCGTATCCGGGTCCCGGACCAAGTCTAGTGAGGAGCGGGAGTCGCTTAGCACCGCCGCATCGTTGAAGTTCCTCGCGACAACCAGGTCCGTAGCCCTAGCTATCGCGAGCAACTCCGCCTGAAAGACGGTGCACATCGGCTCCAGCCTCATCCGCTTGGTCCGGACTTCGGCCCCATCCCGCCAGTAAGTGTATGCCGCCCCGACCCCGTCATCCGACTTACTACCGTCGGTGTAAATCAGATGCGCGGGAAGGTGTAGCTCAGCTACATGTTCGGGGAGCATACTTTCCAAACAAACGTAACTTACGTCTGGCTCACTGGCAGGGTGGGGGGCCTCGGTAAAGGCCACGCGCCCCTCCAGTTCGCGGGAGTCCAGCTCATCGATTCCCCGTTTGCTCTCGAACAACCGGGCCGCCTCCCAAACCCGGAGATCGAGCGGGAGGAGTCCGGCCAGCGTGAGCGCTGCGTTGAGCGACACCGTACGATTTGACCTAGCGATCTTCTGTGCAAAGCCCCTCTGGACGGTAGCAAAGGCCCTTTGCACAGAGATTTTCTCGGCGGCCTTCGCCCAGGAGCTCGCGCCGTACAGGATCGTCGGTTCGACGACCGCGGAATATATCGTTCTGATGATCTCCGAATTCAGGCCCCATTCCACTCGGGCCATCGTAGACAGTTTCCTATACAGGCTAGTTGCCTTACGACAGGCGTAGGCAACATGGCTGTTGAAGGTGAGTTTGCTGTCCACGATGACTCCGAGTATCTTGAGCTCGGTGACCATCGAGATGTCAACCCCGCCCAGCTGCACAAATGGAGTGTCATACTTAAGCTTGCGCGTGACAACCATGGCCTGAGTTTTTTCGGCGGAGAAGCGCAGCTTATTCATGACACCCCACTCCCGCGCGACAGCCAGGGCGGCATTGGCATCCCGTTGGATACCGAGTGCCGTGTGCCCGGAGAACACCAACACGATATCGTCCGCGAATGCCTGCACGTACGCGCCCAGCCTATCCAGGTTATCCAGGAGGGGGTCCAGCAGCATGTTCCAAAACAGAGGTCCACCTATGGAGCCTTGGACACAGCCTTTGGTCTGTGGTTTCCGCACGGTCCTTCCCGCGTAGTGCACGGCGACACTCCGGTCCCTGAAGTAATCCTCGAGAAGACGCCTTAAATTTACGGGGATACCCTTCTCTATCATTCTGCTCTTTATGGCCGGCCACCACGCGTTGTCAAACGCTCCCTCGATGTCGAGAGAGACCATGAGGGCGGTCTCTTCCCTGGAAAGAACACCTCTGACGTGCTGCATCAGGTCATACAGCGTGTCCTCCGTGCTCTGCTGCAATGTGAAGCCGTACCGCCTTGCATTGGACTTGGGCAAGACGTGCCATCGGATTCGAAGACAGAGAATTTTCTCGAAGATCTTGCCCAAGATGAAAAGGAGTCCAATGGGGCGATACGACTTTGTGCGGGCATAGTCTGGACGCCCCGGTTTCCTGAGCACCACGACAAAAGCCTCCTTCCACGGCGCTGGGAAGCACGCCAGGTCAAGACACTGGTTCAGGATGGTCAGGAACAGCTGTTCGCCCGCGCATATGGCGTGCCAGCATATGTCACTGGTGAACCCATCCTGTCCCGGCGCCTTTTTAGAGTTGAAGCTGCGCAGAGTCCGAACCAACTCACCCCTGGTGATCGGGGGATCGTCGGTGTCGTCCGGTAAGCGTACGCCGACCAGGTCCGCTCGACTTCGGACGACTGCATGGACCTCAGAGTCTGTACCGTCGTCGTCATCGGCGAAGAATGTCCTGGCCAGCAATGCCACCGACTGGTCCGGGTTCTGCACAACTCCTCCCTCCACGAGGAGCTGGTCCTCGCGGTGACCCGATGCCCTCTTCAGCACCCGGTAGATATTATCCCACATCGACTCCCGCTCTTGCACCGAGGTAAAAGCCTTCCATCCCTCCGTTTTCGCACTGACAACTCTCCGTTGGTACTCCGCCTTGGCTATCAGGTATTCGTCAACCACCCATTCTCTGCGACGCGGCGCCGCACACCGGATTCTACGGCGTTTCGTGTTAATGTCGCGCCGCAGCCTTTCAAGCTCATCGTTCCACCAAGGAAAGCGTTTTTTGCGTTTAGGGGGGTTTTGGGGCGGGATTGGCCTTGCCACATGCCTCCTCCACGCACTCTATGTAATGGGTTACCGCCGTCGCAAGTTGGTTTCGGTCGGTAACCCTTTTAATGGCCTCCGGGGTGAGGCCCCGCGTGGCCAACCCTTTACGCATTTTCTTCGGCGAAACGACCCCATTCAGCCTTCCGGGTGTTGTAGCGTCGAGTAGTCCACCGAGCGTTGCCCCCCGGCGAAATCTTGAGGCCCAAAACCACACGTATCGCCCTGTGATCCGAACTGGTCACGGAGTCGTCCACTGTCCATTCACGGACACTTCTCAACAACCCGTGGGTGCAGACGGTTACATCGACATGACTCGTGTAC
>JAAAKD020115591.1:0-10075 GCA_010014825.2 Danaus melanippus | reverse complement strand
ATTTCGGTCATTTGACAGATAGAATAATTGTGAAAATGTCTCAAGTCCTCTCAACACTCCCCATATCGAGGTACTCGTGAGCTGCGATACGTCGGCAACACTAAGATTGTCTGAAAAGTAGAAATCTTACTTAACCCTTAATCAAATGGATTTTTTTAATAAAATTAAAAACTAAACGTGGTTTCTAAGTAAAAGGGCTTTGTAGATTTCGAAAAAAACATCCTTTTTTATAAAAAGGGGGAAATGGGGGTTTTACGGTGGGAAATTAGTTCCTATTATCCAGTATGAGAAAGCAAAATATACTTAAGTGGGAAATTATTTCCAATCATCCGGAACGGTTACATTTTTTCAGTACATTTTTACTACGAATTCTATACATATTAGTTACTAACACTTTACTTGTTTATTTTTAATAAAAAATAAAATATAACATAATTGATTGATCGAATAAAGTTTTATAATAAAACAAAAATGTTACAAATAATATTTTATCAAGAACTTTTTAGATACCATAGGAAAATAACATTACTGAGTAAGAACTGTGTGAAAGGTTTTCAAACAGTTTTTGGCACAAAGAGCTACCCCACAGGAGGAACATTCTATTTTAGTTCTCTGTTCTTTCTCTCTGTTCTTTCTCCTTTGTGCTGCAAAAGCGACATCTTTTATAAGTAACACACTTGCCTCTTCAGGCAAGTGTGTGCCAACATTTAGTAGACGAATCTCATCGGGCACGCCAAACCTATTACGTTTTTTATTTTTTTTTAAACTACTTCTGTTTGTGTTTGAGTTTTTCGAGTCGTGTGATTATCTATAAAGGCAGGTGCTAAGCGTAGTCTAAAATCAAGGTGGCCATGCAGGGTCGGGACATGTGAGTTGTGTACGTTATGTAGGCATTAATTATAGATGCATCGAACAAAAAGAAGAATAGTCGCATCCAATATTTCCTCGACTTCCGGTTTATAGGGTATTATGATCTAAAATGGTCAAAAAGATCTATTCCGCCAATACTGAGCGTGTATGAAGCAATTGCAGCCGGGCAGAGAATGTTAGCTCTAGAACCATCCTTTTGGGTTCTTTTTATCATCCTTGTGTCTAATGGCTGATGTGCTGTTGTCAGGACAGTAACTTCCTTTGTGTCAAGCCATTTAATGGCTGTGATTGGCTCTGCAGTAACCGCTGAAAACTGATGTTTATTATCTGATTGTAATGGTTTCGGTTGTTTTTTTTTTTAACATATCAGTTAAGTCCTTTCTGTTGCATCTGACTATTCCTACTGCATAAATATTTTGATCGTAAAGATCCTCCATGAGGTTACATCTAGTAAAAAAGTTATTAAAGGCAACTGAAGTGTTTCTGGGTACGTTACTGCAGAGTTTCATGACAACATTGTAGTCTAACCCTTCATTTTCGGTGGTGTCGCCTTTTCCTGATACACTTCGAATTGGTACAAGTAGTCGGTTTTAGCGTCACATCTTGCCCATACCTTGAATCTTCCTTTGATGGGTTTTTTCGGCATGTATTGCTTTTACCATACACTTTAAATTTTACAAAACACTCATCAATCATAATTTTTTAAGTGCATCATGCATAGTAACATCTTGTGTTCAGTCCTTCTGTCTGATTAAGTATAATTGTAATTTTTGGTAGATTTTTTAAATTATCGATACCCTTACTACTTACTTGTTCTAATTTTAATTTATTTTATTTTTTCTACGACTTATGTACAAACATATATTATAAGAATTTAATATATATATTATTACTGCTTAGAGAAGGAAAACTCGAAACCAAACCCTATGCCAACCCGTCTGGCCAGCGGGGCATCAGTAGGCCAAAAACCTCCTAATGACGTCACAAAACTAAAAATGGCCACCAGTTCCCGGTGGTACTGCTATTCACGACGAAGGTAGCGGTCGTGGTAACAGCGGTACAGGGGGTGCTAAGAATCTCCGGGCTACGGTAGGCTACCACCATCTTAAGAAATGGACCCTGGGAACGTATAACGGACAAAGTCTACGGTTGGACCTACATCTCATCGAACTCGAAGTAGAACTAGGCCGAATAAACTGGCACATAGTGGGATTATCAGAAGTTCGAAGGCAGGAGGAGGACCAGATAACCCTTGAGTCGGGCGACTTCCGAGAAGGTGATAGGCCCTCTCAAGGCGGTTTCGGTTTCTTGGTAAACAAATGTCTCACTAGCAGCATTGTGGAAATCAGTAGTGTGTCGACAAGGATAGCATATCTTATACTGAAAATCACCGACAGGAAATTCTTGAAGGTGGTCCAGGTATATGAGCCGACCTCGACGAACGACGAAGGCTCACTACAATGTTGTGATGGTAGACTTCAATGCCAAGGTGGGAGTACAAGAACGCATTCATTCATTCATTCATTTAGCCAATCTTGGTCCACTGCTGGACATAGGCCTCTCCCAATTCGCGCTACAATACCCGGTCCTCCGCCTTCCGCATCCAGTCCTCTCCAGCGACCTTTTTCAGGTCGTCAGTCCACCTGGCAGGGGGGCCTCCTACCTTACGGTAGCCGAGTCGCGTTCTCCATTCTAGGACTCGTCTGCTCCAGTACAAGAACGCGGCGAAACGAAAATCGGACCTAATGGTGTGGGGCGCCGAAATCCCAGGGGCCAAATGCTGGTCAACTTCCTAGATTTCCAGGGGCTCTTCTTAATGAATTCCTTATTTAAGAAAAAAACCCCAGAGAAAGTGGACATGGCGAAGCCCCGATAATGTGACGAGGAACGAGATAGATTTCATCATCACAGACAAACGGCATATATTTGGAGACGTATCTGTGATCAATAGGTTTAATACCGGTAGCGATCTATACTTGTCCGAGGTACTCTTAATATCAATTTCAAGGCCGATAGAGCTAGGATGAAGAGGCCTATTTTCAGACCAACGCTGCCCGAAATAGCTGCAGGTTCCGAAAAGTTTCAGTTGGAACTTCAAAATCGTTTCGCACTGCTGGAAACCACAGACAATGCTGACGAAGTAACCGACAAAGTGGTTAAAACGCTACAGAATGTGTCTCAAAGGTTGTTTCCCGGAAAACCCGGTAATAGGGAGTCTAAGCTCTCAACCGAAACTCTCGAAGTTATGAAGGAAAGGCGAGAAACACCAGACGCCCAGATGTCATCGTCATATAGGTGGTCCCTAAATCTGAAAATAAAGAAACTAACGCGACGTGACCTCCGACTCTACAGCACTTGTAATATCGAGGCTGCAATTGAGCGAAACAGAGGCACCAAAGTCTTCTTTCAGTAATTAGGTAGACCCCATCTGGCGAAACTGAAGACAGGGGATGGTAGGACCGTCACTTCCAAGTTCGAGATTATTGAGGAAATCGAGAGCTTTTATAGACGCCTCTACGCATCACGGATGACTAAACCATTGGACGTAGCGATGATGACCACAGAGCCCCACTCACACGCCACTACACCGAGGACATACCGGATGTCGACCCGGGCGAGGTTGAGGCAGCTCTCAGATAGCCTAAGAACAACAAGGTGCCATGTGATGACGGAATTACAAGCAAGCTCCTTAAGGCCGGTAGGACTCCAGTCCTTAAAAAGCTGGCGAGTCTCTTTAATTCCATCATCCACCAAAGCCTGACGCCACAAGCGTGGAGCCGGAGTGTGGTGGTTCTGTTCTTCAAGTAAGGCGATAAAACTTTACTGAAGAATTACAGACCTATCTCACACCTGAGTCACATATACAAGCTGTTTTCTAGAGTAGTCACAAACCGCCTCACTAAAAAACTCGACGAGTTCCAGCCACTAGAACAAGCTAGGTTTCGAAAAGGCTTTAGCACCGTAGACCACATTCATACTGTTCGGCAGATTAAACAGAAAACTGAAGAGTATAATCAGCCGCTGTATCTGGCTTTTGTAGATTACGAGAAAGCCTTCGACTCCATCGAAACTTGGGCGGTTCTAGACGCTCTGCAACGATGTGGCATAGATTGGCGATACATCGAGGTGCTGAGAAACATATATGACACCGCCACCATGACCGTCCAGCTCCAGGACCATAAGACCAACTCCATAAAGCTGCGTCGGGGGGTGAAACAAGGGGATGTTATATGCCCAAAGCTATTCACCAACGCACTTGAGGACGTCTTTAAGACTCTGGACTAGGCTGGACACGGTATGAACGTGAACGGTGAGCATATCTCCCACCTTCGGTTTGCAAACGACATCGTCATAGTAGCAGAGTCAGTGGAACAGTTAAGCAGGATGCATAGCCTTAATGAAGCCTCACGACGGGTCGGTCTTGGCATGATAAAACTGGCTAGATAAAACCAAAGTCATGTTCAATGAACATGTTCTGCCAGGTCCGATATATGTCGAAGGATCGATGCTTGAAGTTGTTCAGGAGTATATCTACCTAGGGCAAGTAATCAAATTCGGTAGAAACAGCTTCGAGCGAGAAGTCGATCGCAGGGTTCAGTTGGGTTGGGCGGCATTTAACAAACTTCGTCGAGTTTTCTCTTCGTCTATATCGCAATGTTTGAAAACAAAAGTGTACAACCAGTGCGTCCTGCCTGTTATGACTTACGGTGCTGAAACGTGGACATTGACGGTTGGACTGGTCCATAGATTTAAAGTCGCATACCGGGCTATGGAGCGAGCTATGCTAGGAGTTTCTTTGAAGGATAAAGTTCGCAATGAGGTCATCAGACAAAGAAACAAAGTTAACCGACATAGCTCGTAAAATTAGCTCGCTGAAGTGGCAATGGGCTGGTTATGCTTGCCGAAGGACTGATAACCGATGGAGTAGACGAGTCCCAGAATGGAGACCGCGACTCGGCTACCGTAAGGTAGGATGCCCCCATGCCAGGTGGACTGACGACCTGAAAAAGGTCGCTGGAGGGAACTGGATGCTGAAGGCGGAGGACCGGGTATTGTGGCGCGAATTGGGAGAGGCCTATGTCCAGCAGTGGACCAAGATTGGCTAATGATGATGACTCATCAATCGATTGTACTTCTGAATTGTATGCCTCTCTTTGATAAACTTTGTAGAGTTCTGTGAGGAGGGGTCTCAATTTTAATAATTTTGACATATTCAGGAGAGTTTCTTGGTGGTTCCATCTCGGTATCATTTAAGTGGAGGTTTTCTGTATTTTTTTTTAAATCTTACTATTGCGAAAACCTGGCCAATTTCCTTATTGTAATAAAAGGGATCTGATGACCAGTAGAATTCTATGTCCGGTGAAGGACTAAAGCCCATAAGGATTAAAACTCCTAGATACGCTTTAATATCTTGTAGAGTTACAGGTTTCCAGTTAATTTAATACTACTTTTCTGACGGGAGTATCTGTTGGTTTGTTCCACAATTATTACAATCAGTTCATCAAAAAAAGCCGCTCCAAAATACTTAGAGGCGATGTTTTATGAGTGTCATTAGCCTTGGGCTTAAAACGTTTTTCGAAAAGAGGAATATCATGGGTTTCCGATTTTATCCCCCTTCCTCTTGACTGAGAACGATCTCTGCGCACTTCAATGTTAGTTTCAGACTCTTGTCCATCATTTGCCAAAAATTCTTCCATGGGAACATCAATGACATCAAAATTTTGCCTAACTTCATTAAATGTGTGAACGTCAGAAAGCTGGTCATAACGTTGTTCAGTTGCAGTACCTAAGTGAGTTGGCAAAAGACTGTTGTCTGTTTTTAGTGTGTTTGTGAAATGCGACGTTTCATCCAAGGCTGTCAGTAAGGCATCCGTTGAGGCATCCGTTGACATCTGCTGAGTTTGCATAGGGGGAGAAGGTGGTTTTTGTTTGTGTCCCGTCAATCCAAAGCCAAAGATATGTTCAAGACGTTGTTCAATTAGGTTATCATCGAGCTGATTAAGGTAACTATCGGAAGGAGAATTAATACTGTTGATAAAGCACGAGTCATCTTCAGAATCTCAGCTTGACAAATTAGACAAGTCATCTAAATTTTGTACCGCCTCGTCTAATAGTTTCTTGGTGAGCACTTTACGTTCCTTTCTTGCGTCCATATTTAAATAGCTGAAAGTAAATTATATGAAGTTGGCAATTATGTAGTCTTATCAGCACAAAGAGTTACAAAAGTCATAAAACTTGTATGTGCACAGTTTTGAAAAAAAGCATAGAAATCACATAACGGAGTCACAATTTTTCTAAAAGCTGATTTGGCTTACACGCTAACATATTATAAGTTCCTATACCTTTATTATTACAGCTGACAAACATTTTTATATATACAGTATGTTACATAACAGAGGGCGTTCCCGTGAACCCGCAATAATATAGCATCCATACATGCTAAAAAAAATATTACCAATCGAAAACAAAATGTTTTTCATTTTTTTTATTTAAAAAATATCAATAAAAATATTAAATTGACATGTAAAAGAAACACCCTGTACACGCATATTTGAAGAACGGCATCGTCGCTATTTATTTACAAAAGACGGGCCGCGAATGCGGCGATCGTTTGATCTACGATATTAAAGTGTCGCCCCGCCCCCTACCCCCGAACGTCCGCATAATTTTATTCGTTAGTATTTAGTAATCTCAGGCGCTGACCGGGATCTCACGTCCATTATTTCCGCATTACTACATCTTGCGTCATTTTCGTGTGAAAGATGCCGCGTTATCAGTTCAGTGCGCAGGAGTATGTGAATATGGTGCTCATTTATGCTGAGTGTAAATATGATGGCGCACGTGCTCTGAGGATGTATGCTGAGAGGTACCCTAATGCACACCAACCGCGGAGTTCTCGGGTAATTATAAGTGCCCTGGTGCGTATGCGTAACAAAGAGCCGGTAGTGCCGCGTCGTTCTGGTGGCCCGCGACCCCTGATTTCAGTGTGGTAGGAAGAGAACGTGTTAAGGCATTTTGAGAAGGAGCCCGGTTCAAGCATTAGAAGACCCTGCCTCCTGTTCAATGTGAGTCACGTCGTAGTCTTTAAATTTTTAAAGAAAAACAAGCAGGTTTTAACATTATTTAAATGTATCATAATACCTTAAACATTTCGAGAACATTAAAATAAAAAATAACACTAAACGAGTGTGAGACAAAATTAATAAGTTCAGAAGGCCCACTCTTTCCTAAAACTGCTTTCTACCTAACTAGCATAAAGTAAAAGTACGTTTTAAATTTTTGTAATTGGAGAAAACATTCACTTGCGAAAGTGTAATGCCGCCATGATCATTTAAATCCTAGCCTAAACTGTGGTTTAAATAAATGAAACTTTCATCCAAATTAATAAAGCAAATTCATGTACGCATTTCCATGAGTAGAACTTCTGTATTAACTAGTATTTGTTTATTTTGTGTTCACGAGCGCGCGACGACACGAAGGCGACGTGTCGGCAGAACTCAAAAGCGCTGCCGTCCCTCCGCCCCGCGTTCATTACTCGGCCGGTGTCTTTATAACTCAATATGCCGACATTATAAAAGTTGCCGCTCGTCACGTGCGTATTGCGACGTTGCCAGTTTGGGCAATGTTACTACGCTACCTACTTTTCCGCGTTACTATTTTGATTATGTACAGGAGGTTTCGAAGTTATTGTGAATTAATTTTTTTTTTTAATTCAGATTTTTTTATGCTTATTTTTCTATGCTGATATATTTATTTTAATCTATTGGTGATATATATTAACGTGTTCAAGGGAACGCCATCTATTACATAACATACTGTATAAAGACACTGATGTTTATCAAAGCAAGACCGAACATTGGGAAATTATTCCCCACTTAATAAAATCCAAGAAATATCAGTGCAAAAAGCACAGGAACCGTAAAAAGCATTCAGAAAATAAGTCTAGTTTACATCAATATATTGTTTATGTACTTACCAGATTTTTATTCTACAAAAACTTTCAAAAGTCCCGCGAGAACCGGATTTTTGCACAAAAAAATCAAACTGTGACTTTGACATTGACATACGATGACATTACGCGATTTTGTCCGGAATGTTGCCAAGTAAAATATTTAAAAAGTGTTTAACATTATTTTGTTCCTGGATTGGTACTGAATAGCGTTACCAATAAAGAAATAATAAAGAAATATTACGGTACTGTCAAGTGGGAAATAATTTCCCACTAGTATATACACTACACTAATAAGTAATTCAGAAACCTAGTGATGTTATCGTGTGCGAAGGTTGTGAATAAAAAATGTAAATCCTCTGTTCTTAGTTTGGCGATGCCACTTGTTGGAATATTTATAATGATTATAAATTAAACCAGCAGTCAGAGTCCTTTCATTACTTATGAGTGACGTATAACTTTTAAGCTCAAGATAACTATTATTAGTAAATTAAAAAAAAAATAAATTTCCTAAGCACTTGTGTAGTGCAATTAGAGATATCAATTATTTATCTAAGTGGACATCTCAATTGTCAAGACAAATATATGTACGTATGTATAACTTTGTCATGTCATGATAACGATGAATTTTAGAAAAATATTTTTGTCTGATTCCCTTTGTAACGACCAAGGCTTTTTTTTTTTTTATTTATCCAAACAGCCAAAAGAACTTACAGCTTTCAATCATATCATAATGCGGATATTCCTCGCAGGGAGAAGTCAGATTTATCATGAGCTGGTTTATCTTCCCCTTGTAAACGTCGTCGGTGTGTCTGTGAGGATTAAGGTTCGTATCCCGCACGCGTAGACCGCTCTTATTTTTAATAACGTATATATATCTTTCGACAGCATTTGTTAATATATCGCAAGTTTCCTGTTGAACCTGTTGATTGATTGATTGATGATTGATTGATTGATTGATTGATGATTGACATTACCCATGTTGCGTTTTCATAGTAACGAGAACCACCGAAATGTTTAATTTAGATTTTAAAAATTTGCATGTTAGTTGTAAAATGTGTCGTAAATTATTGGATTTTCTCAATATAAAAAATATATGTATGGAGAAATTAAAATATATTTAGAATTTACATAAATGAGTGAATGTAAGAAGTTATGTTATCGTCATTAAATGGTCTTAGAAAATAGAAAAACACAAATCCAATTAAAATATGAAGCGTAACAAGGTAATTGGTAATGCTTTATACCATCGATACCTTCATTACAGGTGTTTCAAATAACTATTTATAAATGGTATAATTAGTTACGAACCAATTTACAATTAAATGGATTCGACGTTTTTTAAAAGCATGATAGAAATTTTAATATTATTCACACGTTAGAAATAAAAATAGGTGATTATTATTGCCCTCTTTATTTATTCAAGACAAGGAAAAACATATCAGCAATTTTAAAGAGTAATATAAAAAAATCCATAAATAAAACTTTAGTAAGAATAATTTAAACTGTTCGTAAAGAAAACTGTGCATTAATTAGAGATCGATATTTCTAACAAAATACGATGCATATATTTACCTTGACTTTAAAATGTTCAAGATCAAATGAATAATAAATAGGCTCCTTTTTCTCATTCTGTGGTTTTGGCCAAACTTCACCCTTTGTCGGAGGATATAGCGGTCCAGGTTTTACAACATTAACTTGATAACCGAAGCCACAGATCGAAAGAATACATACTAAGACGATGGCATAACGTAACATTACGATGAATAAAGGGCTATATAACAAAGAAATGCCCTCACTCCTCTCCGACAATCAGTATTATAGTACGATTTATACGTCCTACTCGTTATATATTGCGCTGGGCCGGAGCTTATATCTCAATGTGAACGATAAGAAATGCCGTAAGAGATGTCAAATGTAATATTTACTATTTTAAATCGAATAGGTTAATAAAATTAATTTTTGTGACTTTTTTGTATAGATTGTTACGATCATTTTTACTCTCTAACGCTGAACTGTCAAAATCGAAATGTCAAGTTATTACTGTCATTAAATTCACTGATTAGTGACGAAGGGTTCACAAATTTTTTACCTTTTGATTAATCAAAACTTTATATTACCTATACGCATTCATTAACTTTTAGTGTAACAACGCATGTTTTGATAAATCAATCGAATAATGTTTCGCCTACCCGTTTCGATTGTCACTTTAGTTATATGTTGTAGTGCTTTCGCTGCTGTTTGTTCACAATCGAT
>JAAAKD020115501.1:0-10099 GCA_010014825.2 Danaus melanippus | reverse complement strand
TAGATTACCGGTATATTGAAGCACTGAAGGGTTTGTACGAAAACGCCACCATGTCAGTCCGATTACAAGATCAGACCTCGAAACCAATACCTCTGCAGCGTGGTGTCAGACAAGGAGATGTTATCTCACCAAAACTGTTCACCGCTGCATTGGAGGACATCCGTTTTGCAGAGCGCCGGAACTCACCGGGGTTTAGTGGGTCAGGCTACCTCCTTCTGAGGTAGTTTTTTTTAACCATCCCCACAAAATCATCCCCCTGCACTCGCAGGGCTTGATATTTGTTGAGCATATACTTCGGTATACCAAAATAAAAGGTATCATAGTCGCTGTTTTTTGGTCAGAAAATTAAGAGAAATATGAAACGGATGCGTCACTTGCATTTAGCATCTCACATTTTATTGAGGATTCGATTAGTGAAAAAGCCACAAACAAAATGCTGACCCACCCATTATTAATAATTCGAGGGTAACTTCATTTTGTTGCTGTGCAACTAGAAGAGAGAAATAGGCGAGAGAAGAGAGGTGGAGAGTCTTCAGTTTATGTTACCTTAAAAACCAAAAATATACATCTATCGGGGTGATAGACCTTTTAAGGGCCAAAATGTCTTATGATCATTTTTTGAAGAACCGTTAAGATGAAAGCTACGTTAGTTACAGACGGAAGGTTAAAAAAAACCGTAAATTTTTCTCTAAACTATATTTATTGATTGAAATTAAACTTATTGCTACTGATTGTTATAAGATCTACTCGATGTAAGCCAATACAATAGTTGGCAAAATTATATTCATAAGTTTTTAATAAATGTTCTTTATTGTTTGTTTTGATAAAAACAAAAATATTTAATTTAAGTCAAAGTTGGGTTGAAAAAGTTAGTCAAATAATTTGTTGAATTGAATCTACTTTTCTTTAAATCATACAGAATTATCAAAATTATTACAAAAACAATAGCAGTCCCAAAAAATATTGATATCCGTATCTAATGATAATCTCCTAAATAAAGAAGCCGCGTCTAATTAAAAAAAAAAGACAGACGGTTTTTTTACATTTTCCAGGATATACATTTGTGGTTTTCAGAAAACAAAAATAGATTTCTTTCAAATATAGAAAATTTGAAATAGGATCAATGATTTTCAGGACACTAATATAAAAGTTAGAACAAACTCATTTTTGAATTCTTATATCATTTTATTTATATATCACCGAAAAATGTTGTCTTGGCAGCACCATTTCCTTTAAAAACGTTTAACAGAAACACCATTATCACTGACATGATTAGATCCGGTAATAGCCTTCGCTTTGTCACTGGCGAGAAACATTACTAAATCTGCTATCTCTTCTGGTTGAGATACTCTATCCAGTGCAGTCATTTTCTTAAAATCATCCCATGTTATGGAAGATTTCGTATTTTCTAAAATATCAGTCACAACTGGACCAGGGCTTACAGTATTAACTCTCACTCCATACTCTGCTAATTCTGCAGCAGCACATGCACCAAAATGATTTATAGCTGCTTTCGAGACAGCGTACATTGACAAGCCCGATTTACCACTCGCTGGAAGCAAACCACCGATGCTGGATATGTTGATGACATTACCTTTTGTCTTAATTAAATGAGGAGAAGCTAGTGATGTCAAATTCACCACAGCTCGTAGGTTGACCCGCATAACGGTGTCATAGGACTCAACGAGTTTGCCTGAAACGAGCGTTCCCCAAGCTCCGATACCAGCATTGTTAACTAAAATGTCAATTTGTCCAAAATGGTCAATCGTCCGTTCTATAATGCGTTTTGCATCTTCATCGTTTCCAACGTCAGCTTTCACCACGAGTGGTTTGTTGCAGCGAGCTGCTACTGAGGCTAGTTTACACTCATTGCGACCAACCATCACCACACGGGCACCCTCGGAGCTAAAACCCTTTGCAATCGCTGCACCAATTCCTGAACTGGCGCCGGTTACTATTACTACTTTGTCTTTAAAACTCATGTTGACGTTTGTCTGCGACAGAGTAATGTTTAAAACTAAAATGTCGAAAATATTTTGTTCTTATCTAATTACTTATCATCAGATATTTAGAACAACAACTACAGCATTCTGATAACGATGGAAAAGAACGACATTCACTCAAATTAATTTTCAAGTGATAACTGAATACCTACTTGAATTTATTTTATATCACTTATTTGATTTTGCTAATTGTTAAACATATTAATAAATTATTATTGCTACTTGTTAAACATATTAATAAATTATTATTGCTAATTATTAAACATATTAATTAATTGCTAAATGTTAAACATATTAATAAACTTATTTCCTAAATTTTTGAAGTTTACGTTACCCAACATAGATAAATCTGTTATGAAACATCGGGGAAAATATAAGTTCATTCCCATCAAATTGGCTGGTATTGGGTAGTATTTAGTTTTGAGTTAAACTTCTTCATTTATACTGAATCTCACGAAAAAGTATCATAACTCCAATTAAATTTAAGTTTTACAGTTAGAAACTTGTTACTTTTATCTACAGATTATATCTTCGTCATAAAAAACCCTTGTGTTTTTTGAGTGTAAAGTTTTTATTTCTAAAAATTATTTAAAAATCACTAAAATTGTTTATTTGTAACAATTATTCTCAGTGGGAAACATAACATGCTACAATAGTTACCATCGTACACAATCTGGAAGCTAACCGAGAAGTTTGGTTGTGGTAAGTTTTCTGACGAAAACGTATTGACAATAATCGGTTTTAATAAAATAGAAATCCATATGCTCTTTGTTTTATGTATCATGGTCGCCTTTGTTTGGTCAGAAAAATAAGAGAAACGTGCAACGGATGCGTCACTTACATCTCACATTTCATTGAGGATTCGATTAGTGAGCAAGCCACCAACAGAATGCTGACCCACCCATTATGAATAATTTCAGGGTAACTTCATTGTCTTGCTTAGCAAGTAGAAGACAGGAATAGAGGAATAGGGAGAAGAGAGGATGAGGGTTTTCACCCAAATATGTGCCTCGATCAGGGTGATAGAATTTTGAGAGCCCAAAATAGTTTATGATCATCTATTGAAGATCCGTTAAGATGGAAGCTACGTTAGTTACAGACGGGAGGTTGAAAAAAACCGTCAACTTTTCTCTAAGCGACATTTATTAATTAAAATTGAACTTATTGCTACTGATTGATATACGACCCACTCGATGTAAACCAATACAATAGTTAGCAATATTATATTTATAAGTTTTTATTAAGTGTTTTTATAAAAGAACGTTATTGTTCGTTTAGAATTATAAAAAAGTATATATAAAAATATAATTTCAAAATGTTAATAATAAATGTAATTTGGTTAAAGGAAAAAATTATCAGCTATGTTCCTAGATTAAGTATGTGTGTTACTTGAGCGTTATGCGTTAAATACTTTCCTAAGAAGATACTGCAAATTTCAAAGCTTCCGAAGTGAGCGCCCACAAAATCGAACTAAAGAAGTCTAAAATTAATTACATTTAAAATTATTCCTCAAAATTTTCTACTCAATTTTCATGCAGTATTCTATCTAGCCTCAAGCCAAAGCATCATATACAGCATAGATATAAGCAATTTTTTTTTCTTTTTTTGTTAAAATTTTCTCATGTAGACAAAAAAAAATTTATACCATCTCTTTCTCTCTCTTTCGTCGTGTCCTCATAGCTGAGGGACAGGATCATCGTGGTTTGCTCTTGCCACCACAGCTCTCCAGGTCGTCAAATTCTGAGCTAGATGGCTTCTTCCCTGTGACCTCCCCTACTGCATCGGCCCATTGCGAGGTCATACGTCATCTACTCCTCTTCTTCTCTATATGGCCAGTGAGTATAAGTTTTTCTAAACTGTCCAATTCACTTCTGGTAATGATTTCAACGTGGTGTCTCTGTGTCGGAACACATTTGTAAAACAATCGATCTCAGGGGCAATCGGACTCATAACATAAAGTTGGAAAAAGATGTAATTGTAGACCAGATCTATTTCGCACTTCAGGCAGTTTCATGACAGTCAATCACAAGTTATAATTTATTTTTCATTTTATATGTTATTTTCATATAAAATTTAGTTGATAGTTATTGTTTAGACAAAGACAGAACACAAGAATTGTGTTTGTTGGTGATAATATTTGAAGTTTTTAATCAATTATTCGATAATTAAACGTTCACATTATCATTGAAACTATTGTCAATTTGTATATGAGCTCGTAAAACTTATATGTCTTTTATATTTAAAGGAAAAGGACAAGTAATTGCTAAGGTATATAGTGTCAAATAACAAAAAATATTTTCCAATTATTATTAAAAAAACTTCGACTGTTTACAAAGAAACTATTTCATTATTATTAGGTCTATATTCTCTATACAAATGTAAGCATATTATAAGTGTATGTGATAACTGGTTGGTTTCAATTTAAATAATTGAAGAATACAGGGCGCAGTATTCTACAATTATTTGAATCGCTGTCTTAAATCAAAATATAAGAGTCCACTGAAACTATTTACGATAAATTCTTGGATTAAAAAAGACTCTTAAGACTATTACGTCTTACAGTCTATCAGTCAGTCACTCATGAGAATACACCTTATCACTAGTATTATGAGAGTAAAGATTACAAACACCCAACAAAACTGTTTTATGGTTTGTTGAGCAATTTTGTGTAAAGCACCACAATTACGACGAGTTGGAAGACATATTTTACCATGTCGACTGTCAGCTTTCCATTGAATGAAGGTTGTCAATGTCAAATTTTATTTATCGTCATCTTTAAAATAATAAGCTTTTTTTTCACTAGATATATTTTTTATGAAGAAACCACGTTATTATTACGTCTCACCTAGAACTCGCTCGTCTCCTCACTCTTTTGATTCGAATTCTGATACCAAAAAGCGTCGAGTTTTTTTGGCCTCAGTTAGTCTCGTAGTTTCGGATAGCTACATTACTTTTTGACTGAATTAAGGTGTCTCCGAGTCACATAAGAATCAGGTATATTTACATTGCTTAGATTCTAAACCGTTTCAGATTAAAAACTTTTATTTGACCTTTAAACGTATTCTCTATAAAAATATTGGAAATTGTAATTTTATCAGAAATAGTGTAATTTTTATTAATATATCCAACACGTTTTAACATGCCCTTGACATTTTTAATAAAAACGTAAAGAATAGCAAATAGGAAGCGTCTTATCTTATTCTAAAGTATGCATTACGATATGTTTTATCTCATGCTTTTATCATATAAATGCTTTTATCTTTAATATAATATTTATGTTATCATCGCAAATAGGTAAAACTATCAATAAAATTAAAAATGTTAGATTTGGTGGTGATGCGTAAAAAGTTATTCATCTAACTAAAACTTAAAAAAGAAAAGACAAACAGTATTTCAGATTTCAAAAATGAATGTTGTTTTCATAAAAAAATAACGGCGGAAAGAACAAAAAACATTACTGTTTAGTCGAACACACAATTTTTTTTATCTAAAAGAGTTCTAATGTGGAGAACGCTTTACAGTTTATAAAGATCCATGTTTCTAAACTGGCATTAATAATTTTTTACTAATTTTTATTTAACATCTCACAAGACAAAAAATCCTAGGCACTATCATTACAATTAGTTACGTTTAACAGAAACACCATTATCACTGACATGATTAGATCCGGTAATAGCCTTCGCTTTGTCACTGGCAAGAAACATTACTAAATCTGCTATCTCTTCTGGTTGTGATACTCTATCCAGTGCAGTCATTTTCTTAAAATCATCCTATGTTAAGGGTGATTTCGAATTTTCTAAAATATCAGTAGTAACTGGACCAGGGCTTACAGTATTAACTCTTACTCCATACTCTGCTAATTCTGCAGCAGCACATGCACCAAAATGATTTATAGCTGCTTTCGAGACAGCATACATTGAAAAGCCAGAACTACCAAGCGCTGGAATTAAGCCTCCGATGCTGGATATGTTGATGACATTACCTTTGGTTTGAATTAAATACAGAGTAGCTAGTGATGTTAAATTTACCGCAGCTCGTAGGTTGACCCGCATAACGGTGTCATACGACTCAACAAGTTTGCCGGAAACGATTGTTCCCCAAGTTCCGATACCAGCATTGTTAACTAAAATGTCAATTTGTCCAAAATGTTCAATAGTCCGATCTATAATACGTTTTGCATCTTCATCGTTTCCAACGTCAGCTTTCACCACGAGTGGTTTGTTGCAGCGTGCGGCCACTGAGTCTAGTTTATTCTCATTGCGACCAACCATCACCACACGGGCACCCTCGCAGCTAAACCCTACTGCTATCGCCGCACCGATACCTGAACCGGCACCAGTCACAATTACTACTTTGTCTTTGAAATTCATCTTGATGTTAGTTTGTGCCAGAGCTACGATGTACTCTAAAGAGTTGAATACATTGATATCATTATTTAAACAAATTCTAAAAGAAAGTGATAAGTATAGATAAGTGATAAGGAAAGATAGTTGCTTTAACTTATTTGCATTGTATGATTTAGGTTTTTTAATTTTACGTATTATATAATCTGTATGTCCTTTTTTATTTCTCTCATTAGAATTTGTCGCTTTTCGGTTTGGAATGCCGATAAAAATTACGACCTTAAGGTTAGACTACGAGTTATATTATGTGCCAGCATTGTGTAAGCATAAGGATGAAGCCAAACGAAAGTTCAGAAAGGATCAGTCCACAAATGTGGAGCTTCCTAAACTCATTAGGTGTGGGTAATCGTTCCAAGTGGAAATCTTTTCAAAATATTATTTTAAATGAATTAAATAACTATATCTCCAATCCTCCGGTGCCTGTACATTCATCTCGTAATAATATCACTTTCATGAAACTGGCTTCCGCCTCCCCACCTAATGGTAACTCTTTTTTTCCCATAATAACAGAAGAAGATGTCGAGAAATCCCTTTCATTCATTTCTTCCAAAGCAGTAGGTTTTGATGAAATCAGTGTTGACATGCTTGTACCAATACTCAGCATTGTCTCACCTGTATTAACTCATATTTTTAATTTTTCTTTTTTATCAGGTACATTTCCTTTTGCTTGGAAGTCAGCTCACATTATCCCGCTACCTAAACTACCTAACCCAACTTTGTCATCTCACTTTAGACCTATCTCTATTCTCCCTATCCTTTCTAAAGTTTTTGAACTCAATATTCATAAACATCTCTCTGACTACCTTTACCGCAATAATCTTCTCAGCCCATTTCAATCCGGTTTCCGACCCCACCATAGTACTAGTTCTGCTTTACTGAGAGTAACTGATGATGTCAGATACGCTATGGATAACAGAGAACTAACCATATTAGTTCTCTTAGACTTCAGTAATGCATTTAACTCGGTTGACTTTGACATTTTATTAGAAATCCTCTCCTTTCTCTCGGTATCACCAGCTGTTATTAAATAGTTTCAATCTTACCCCGTCGGTCGTTGGCAGATGGTGAAAGCCGATGAGAGCTCCTCTGATTGGAATGACACATTTACTGGTATACCACAAGGCGGCGTCCTATCTCTTTTACTCTTTTCTATATTCATAGATAATATTTCCAAGGATCTCCACGACGACCGGTCTTGTGCCACCCGCATCCGGCGGATTCCCGCGACCTTTACCAGATCGTCGGTCCACCTTGTTGGGGGCCTACCCACGCTGCGTCTTCCGGTTCGTGGTAGCCACTCAAGAACCCGTTGGCCCCATCGGACATCGGTTCTACGAGCAATGTGCCCCGCCCACTGCCACTTTAGTGTTGCAATTCTTCGGGCTATGTCGGTGACTCCCGTTCTTCTGCGGATCTCCTCATTCCTGATTTGATCGCGCAGTGAAACTCCGAGCATAGCCCTCTCCATTGCCCTTTGAGTGACCTTGAGCTTTCTAATAAGGCCCATCGTGAGCAGCCACGTCTAAGTGCCGTAAGTTAGCACTAGCAACACACACTGGTCGAAGACTTTTGTCTTGAGACACTGCGGTATTCTGGACGAAAAGATTCTGCGTAGCTTCCCGAAAGCAGCCCAGCCGAGTTGGATTCGACGATTGACCTCTTTCTCGAAGTTTTACTTAGCTAGCTGGACCGTTTATCCCAGGTATAAGTAACTGTTAACAACTTCGAGCGTAGAGTCTCCGATCTTTATAGAAGTCGGTACTACATGGACATTAGACATAATTTTCGTCTTCTCCATGTTCATCTTAAGACCAACTCGTTCCAAGGCTCTACTGAGGTCATCGAGCATTATACTTAGGTCCTTCACGGTCTCAGCCATGACTACGATATCATCAGAAACCGAAGGTGTGATAAGTACTCGCCATTTATGTTGATGCCAAGTCCCTTCCAGTCCAGAACTTTGACGATGTCCTTCAATGCAGTGGTGAACAATTTTGGGAAGATAACATCTCCTTGTCTGACACCACGCTGCAAAGGTATTGGTTTCGAGGTCTGATCTTGTAATAGGACTGACATGGTGGCGTTTTCGTTCAAGCCCTTCAGCGCTTCAATATACCGGTAATCAACATGGCACCGCTGGAGAGACTGCAGTACAGCCCAGGTCTCGATCAAATCAAAAGCTTTTTCATAGCTCACAAACGCCAAGCAAAGAGGTAGATTATACTCCTCGGTCTTCTGTATAACCTGCCGCAGCGTATGTATGTGATCTACTACACTAAAACCTTTTCGGAAACCGACTTGTTTGGGAGGCTGGAAGTCGTCTAACCTGCATGCAAGGTGATTCGTGAGGACTCTCAAAAACAAGACTCAGAAGTGAGATGGGTCTACAGTTTTTCAGCAGGATGTTATCACCCTTTTTGAAAAACAACACCACCACACTTCTGTGCCACACTTGTGGCGTTTGTCCTTCGAGTATGACGGAATTAAACAACTTCTGAAGGGCCCTAAGGATCGCTTCTCCACCCGCCTTCAGTAGCTCAGCCGTTATTCCGTCCTCACCCGCTGCCCTGATATTTTTAAGCTGTTTGAGAGCCATTCGAATCTCGTGCAAGCTGACGTCCGGGATATCTTCGGAGTAATGTCGGGTTAATCTCGCTCTTGGGTCGTCAGCTAGATTGGAAGCAGGCTCTCTTGTATACGTGTATAGCTGTCTATAGAAAATTTCGACTTCCCTCAAAAGCTCAGGCCTCGACGATATAATTCTGCCATCGTTAGTTTTCAGTGTTTAACCGGCTACTCCCGGCAGTCAGATCTCTTGCAAAAACTTTGAAATCTCTTTTTCACTCTATAGCATCTGTGATATGTTCGGTATTATACCGACGTAGGTCACGCTTCAGAGACTTTGAAATCCGCTTGTTGAGCGAAAAAAAATATTTCTTCTCCCTATCATCTCTATGTAGATGACTTGCAGCTCTATATGTTAATGTCTATCCATAGATGGGCTAATGACTTCGGTTTGCTGGTAAACCCAAAAAAAACTCAGGCTATTATTATTGGAAGCAGGCAAATCTGCAATAAAATTAATTTTGACATTTTACTCTGTATAGTGTACGACGGGGTTTTTTTTTTACTCCTATTCCCTCTAACGTGGTCAGAGTCTTTTTCTGCTGCTTGTCTTTCATACCAGTTCTCGCGATTATCAGGGCCTTTCATTCCTCATACTTTGTCTTTCTTACATTCTTCACTTTCATACTTAGGGTTTTCCTTCTAACTAACCGTGTATATCTATCCATCTTTTTACTTCTTAACTTATTGATTTATTTCTTTCTATTATTCCATTCATAGTTTCTAGGACTGGTGGGGTTCTATTTATTTATTAATAATTTCCTTTATTACTATCACATTTATCTATTTTTACAGTTACATTTAATTTATTGCAATATTATTTACATTACTTTATTTATTACTATTCTTTGTGTTTGCTACAGCTACATTATTTATTTATTTATTTCACATATTATTTACTTTCTTATTCATGACTAGTTATTTACATAAATTTCATTTATCACCATTTAAATTTCTCGGTCGTAAGATTGATAATATAGGTCGTACTCCATCTTTAGAAGGAATAGTAGATTGCTTTTTAAACGATCTCATTAAGGTAGATAGCCAAAAGATCAGTAACGTCAAAAA
>JAAAKD020115475.1:0-10106 GCA_010014825.2 Danaus melanippus | reverse complement strand
ACTATACAAAGAAACTCGAAGAGAAATATCACTCTTCGAGTTTTCGCCATGGGATGAAATTGAAAATTTGTTCAGAGTTGCATAAAAAGATGAGATACGAAGTGATAATTATAACTCTGGATAAACTTTGCAACACAACCTGACGAACAACATGAAGATACAACATATTATCTTGGAGCTAGTGATAATTTAAATGAAATTCATAATAGACTAAGAAAAGATACGAAGAAGGCATTTAAGCAACATGAAAAATTTTTTACTCGCCTCTTTTCTAGTGATGTTGCAGAAATATACAGTTATGGATTTTCGTTTTCAGAAGTGGATAGATATTATTTGCAAAAAATAATAAATAACTTGTCTACAGAAGAAATAACTTGGTTTCTTCATGAGTATAATTTAGAGGAGCAAAGAAATCAGTTTATATCAGTGTTGAAAGAGTTAGGTTTCAAAGGAAACTTTAGTACTTATTCTCTGTAACAAAAAAGCCCACTAGAGTATAGTTAATTGACCGTAAATTTATAAATCATTAAAAGAGAAATAATGTGGGACATCTAAATTGAGTAGAAATAAGAATAATATAGTATTATGATATCAAAATAACAATTATGAAAAAGGACATATACAAAGATGTTTGAAAAACAGCGATTATTCTTCCAAAGTTTTCAGAACTTGGAGAAAGAACTATTAGAAATGACTGATTATATCCATTTTAGTGAAGCAAATTTGAATGTTCATTCAATTAAATTAGCTGATTTTATTGTAAAAGCAAATATACAGTATGAATCCTTGATAAAAGAGTTATTTAAAGAAACTGAAGAATTTAAAAGGAGGGAAGAACTTATAGAACGAGGGGAAATGGAAAATAAAAATTTATATTCATCAAGTTACACAATAATCAAAGAACAATATAATTTAGACAAAAAACTTTTGAGTATAAATCCAGAAAAAACTTTTTTTGATAATTCTAAGTATGAGTATTATTTTAGCCCTTTTACTTACAAAAAAAATAGATTGAATCAAAAAAAAATATATAACGCAATAAAACATGATAGAGTTAATAATATAAAAAAAGCAGATTTAGAAGCAGCAATAAATATATTAGCAGATATTTTTATTTTGAATATTCTTTACTATCCTAAACTTATTGAAAAAAACGATGATGAGAGGAGCATTTTCTTCAGGGGAAAAACCGCAAAAGTTCAACCAGTTTTTTATTCTATGCTAAAGGGGGTAGATAAATTAAAAAAGGCAGATATAGACAAGTATTTATCTGAATGCCTCTATTTTGAATGGGTTGAAAAATTTAATGAAGAAGCGGTAGTAAAAAAGGTCGAACATATTCTTCAGAATCACAAAGCATCAATTAATGTTGAAGTATCAGATGATTTTTTAAAACAAATTTATGATGATTCTATTTGCCAATGTCAATTAATATTTATTCCAAATTCTTTTGATTTCCCCCATCTTTATATTAATGCTGGAGTAAAAAGTAGCGAACTATATTGTGATATAAAAAGGTACAAAAAATTAGGAGAACTTATGAAGTACAAATATTTGTGAGTTTCGGAAAAATTACCATTTTTCGTACACTTACAACTGCTAGAAAAGCTGAGGTTAAGCGATTCTCATATTATGAGTGATAAAAAAGGGCTAAAAATCGCCGATTGTGGCAAACATATGAGAAAATGAGAGTGTTTTTAATCAAAACACCAGGTACTTTTTTAAGGAAATATGAGTTGTTTATCTTCAAATTTTATGATATTTTTAAAGAGCCATAAACATAAGCAAAAAGCATATTCTGATTTCACACACGATTCGTCAGGATATGTTTTTTATTTACTCGATTTATCATCGCTTAGTTTTTGTTGTTGTTATATAATAGTAGTACATTCTATTTTATCCATAGAATAATTTTCTTTTATCAACTGTCTTCATTTTAGAACTCCGAGGGCAGTTTTTTTTATTATAAAAATGACCTTCAAACGTTAGAGTTTTGCTCTAACATGGGTTACATGGAACATAGAAACTAAAATGCACGGTAGTGAAAAATAAAAAAACTCCTCGATAGAGGAGCTTTAGGAGTAAACTTTATGAAAAATTTTTCTGGAATAAAAGTATTATATACAAAGTGCCTTAAATAAATCAAAAAATAATCATAAATATAATGGTAGATTCGAGTAAAGATATGTGTTATAATTAGTGTAAAGAAAAAAGAGCTTGCGCTAACAAGCTCCATAGAGACCGTTTAAGACGGTTGACCTAGTTAATCTAAAATAGACCTAACTCTGGCAAAAGTTATGCGGTCTATTTTTTTATGCTTTTTACTATTGTTATTACAAGAGTAATCAGTGCAAGTACAAACATGCCAAAAAGAAGCATGAGTGAGATTGCATTGTAAACGCTCAAAAATATAGCCTTTCTAGTTTGATAGGGTGTAACCTATTAACATAGCCTCACCCCTCTTTCTTTACTCAGCCAACCGCTAAAACCTTCTCTGCTATTATTATAGCAAAAAACGCCTCGTAAGTCATTGACCTACGAGGTGTTTGTTCTTTTTTATAGACCAATCAAAGTCATTGTTTTAGTTCTTGTTCTTTAATTTCATCCGCTAATGAATTGTAAAATTCAATGCTTGAGTTTGTATAATTAAATGCTGAATCTTCTATTCTTAGGCGTTGTGATTTTGCAAGTCGCATATAATCAGGATATTTTTTTATTAAGAGTTGAATCTGATAGTTTCTTAAAAATTCAATATAACAATTAGGGAATTTATGTTTTAACGCTACTAAAACATGATAGTCAACTTTTAAATATTTAAAAGTATCAATCTCACAGCCATTATATCTGTCAATAGAAGATTGATTTGAGCTAATATAATAGCTGCGATAAAAATTTTCCCATTTTCTTTTTTCATATTCTGGGAAAATGCATAGTGAATAGAACTCTTTCCATGAAATCAAATACCAACTTAAAGGCGTAATATATATTTCAGGATTTAAGGTGTAGTTCCCTTTATCAGAATAGATTAATCTAAAGTAAACATTTCTTCTAAATTTATCGGTCATTTTTCTTACTTTCTTTTTACTACTTCTTGCAATATTTTTTGAACAGATTCAGCTAAATTTTCATCAAAATCAACTGCCCAAATTTCTTCAATAAATGATGAACCACCTGTCTTGCTTTTGAGCTTTAATACAAAATATTCTCCAATTTCTGCTTCAGCTAAATCTACGTGTCCCTTTGTTGGCATATACTGCGCCTTGCTGTTGCGATAGGTTAGAAATCGTCCCTGTCCAAAATAACCTGATTCAAGATTAAAGAATGTTTTTAAACTCATTTTTTGTCCCCATTCTTTAAAAACGAGACGACCTAGACACAAAATATTTTCATGAAGATTGGGATATTCCCAATAAGGGAAACCTAAATCTAAGGTTTGATTAAAGGTAAATGCTCGTTTAGTATTGAGATATTCAGTCATAAATAAAGGGTCCGCATTTGAGTATTCTTTTTCATAAAACTTTTCTTTTAATCGACGGACTTCTATGTCTTGTTCTAATTTATCGAGGGATTGAAAGTTATCTTCTTGCATGTGGTTGATTCTCCTGTTCTTGTGAGACTTGTCTTTCTTGTTTTTGAGCTTGCAAGTTTTCGATTTGGTCATATATATCAAGCTCATCTGTGATTTCTTTGTAGGCAGATTCTAACGACTTACGTTCGTTTTGCAACTGTTTTAGTTTTTCAATAAGTTGAGGATTGCCTTGATTGAATTTTATTTCCTCAGTTTGTACAATAATTTTTTTATCTAATTGTTCAAGGGCTAATTCTACCTTTTCCATATCTGCGATAAACTCTTCTCCGAGGTGTTTGAAAGATTCTTTCCCACTAATTCCATGCCGGCTTAACAGGTTTGTGGCTTCAAATAAGTCATGTACATAGTTCATTCCATAATTTTTTCTGGCAGGGACACGTTCATTTTCTTGCGAGAGTTGCGCAATGATGTCTCGTCCATAAACTTGCAGCGATTCTTTTTTATTTTTGTCATCTAAGAAAGTAAACTTCGAGTAACTATTTAAGTAAATCTCAAAATTTTCGCCAACTTTATCCAGATATTGATTTAAAATTTTGATAGTCCCTGTTCGATGTCCCGCTTGAACGGATAAGTAAATTCCAGTTTCTGACTGTCTTTCAATTTGCCAAGGTTCTATAATCAAACGAATATTTGTATTTTCTTTGTACCATTTTTGTTGTTTTTGATACTCGTTATAAATTTCTGACGCACCAAAAACAATGGAATTATTCTGAAAATTTTTTTCGCAGCGTCTCTCAATTTCTTCTTTTGAAAAGATTCTTTTTTCAGGATGAGCGTCCATTCTTTTTTTATCTTCTTTTGAGATTAAGCTACTATCTCGAATCGGACGCTCTTGGTCAAAATCAGTTAAACGATAAGTTGTATATTTACCAGATGTATCAACTTCAATGTTAAGGTGTTTTGCTTTTTGAAGAAAGTCAGAGAGACTTAGAGAATGCTTTAAAAGGAATTTTAAACGTTGTTTCAATTCTGGACGAACAGGATTTTTTGCAAGATACTTTTGATAGTTACGATGATAACGTTGGTAAGGCTTAGTCTCTAAAATCTTTGCTCCTTTTTGTTCAGAGAGATAATCAGAAAGCGCACGTGCAGTCGCAAGCGTATCTTTTTTCCAACGAAAATTTTTAAAATCAACACTTGAAGTCGCATTAAAAATAATATGATTGTGAATGTGGTCTTTATCTATATGTGTCGCAATGATAAATTCATGGCTGCCTCCAGTCAATTCTGTTGCCCACTCCCGCCCAATTTGGTGAATTTCTTCAGGCGTTAAATGATCATCTGGTCGAAAGGACTGAACGAGATGATGAGCTAAAACTTGTTTTTTTTGTCGTCCAACCATTTTTCGAGCCAATATTCTGGTGTAATTCATTTCAACATCCGCATAGTTTAAATTAGAAATATGATACCCACTCGTTAAAACTTGTTCATCGGTTTTGTCAGGATTGAGAATATATTTAACAGCGCTCTTTAATGCTTTTTCTGAACGAATCTGCTTAGGTTTTGGCACAACTACCATTATTAGTCCACCCCCAATTGTCTAAGTTTTTCATTAAATCGGTCGACCACATTTCTTTCAAAATGTTCAATTTGGTCTTTCATGTCGCTAACTTCTTCTTGTAAAAGGTACACATCCATGGCATCAATTTCGTGACTTTCATTCACGTGTTTGGTCACTTGGTTAATATTATTCCCGATTCGATTAAATTCATTTCTTAATGAGCCAATATCGCCTAATGCGCCACGCAATTCGGAAAAATCTACATTGATTATGATACCCTCTAAACCCATTTTAAGTAAATAACTTCCCAATGTTCTGTAACCGGCTTGACTCATATTTTTTTTGAGTTGAGCTTTTTCTTTAACTGTTGTTCTAAATTCAATTCGCTCCGGTCTAGTTCTTTCAACTTCTTTCATTATTATATTTCTCCAATCTTCTTGCTTTCAAAACATAAAAAAATAAATAAAAACACCGTCGGGCTACGCCCTCCGAAACCCAACCCCTTTGGGGAGAGCTTTGCTCTCGTGAACATAGCAAGTGTACGTACACTTGCAGAAAAAAGGGATTGGGAAATTTCCCAAAAGTTTAGAAAATGGATAAGATATTTTGCTTATCCATTTCTTAAATTCCGTGAATGGGTACCCATTCACTATACTTGCAAAAGGTTAATATCTTAAAATGTGTTGATTAACTTTCGTTTGCTGAAGGCAAAAACGAAAAAGTGAATCACAGATAAAATCTTGACAAAAAGATTTGGTTTTACGATAATAAAAAGGGTGTAACGAAGTTTGGATGTGCAGTATATCGTCCTGCTAAGTGAGAGACAGGTTTATTACATTCCTGTCTTTTTTGCTTGAATTTGGACTATAACAATCCTATAATTTAATTTTTATCTTAGAAAGAAGGACTACACAGTTGCTACAGGATGTTGTGGTTGAGGGATTTCAAATCCTACACAAACACTATAAATGAGAGAAAAAGTGGTACCACGATAAAACAAGTCGCACTGCGACTTTACCCAAGTTTTGGGGACAGTTTTCCCTTATGCTCTTATCAAATTTTGGAAAAATCGGATAAGAAAAGTAAAATAAAGAAATGAGAAATTGACTTTCTGAATCAATCTATGCATTATATGCTCATATTTTGCGTTTTAAGCGATTTTAATTTCATTACTGATAATTTATACCTAAAATTTATAGAATGTCTTATATGGCGATTTAAGGCCTTGTAATGGATTATAAAAAGCGTTATAATAGAATTATCAAAAAACAGTTATTTGTCGTGCATGACCGTAAGCATAGCTCCTAGCAAAGCGTAAGGAGTGAGCGTTGGGAATGCACGAACACCCCGAAAGCTAATGAGGGGGTGTATAAGGGACACAAGTCTAATAATCTTAGTCATATCAAGGCTCTAAGTTGTGTCACCTCTAGAAACCTCAAAGTATGCAAAATCAATTTCTACCCTGATGTGATGACTGAAGTCATAGCTGATTAAACAATAGATACATGTTAGGGGATTGCCGAGTGATGAGCGAATGAGCGTAAGCGAAATGAAGCGAGTTGAGGCAAAACCCTTTACTTTATCAGTGTTTGAACAGCGTTAAATGACGTAAGGAGTACGGAAGGGAAAGGGATTAGATTTTGCCCCCTGTACCCCAACGAGTAACACGGGGTACAGGGGGTATACAATGGGCATAAACCCTTATGGTTGAGCTTTAAAAGTTGTGAACCACTAGTCACACTAAGTAGTGAAATAAAATAAGTTAACTAGAAAAATAGCAAAGAACCCAGAATTCTTGCTGTTTTTTTTATTTTCTGCAGAAAAGTAAGCTGATGAATCACAATGTTGAGCCAATCAAAAAGCACGTGTAAAAAAGTAAAAATGTTCACAAAGCAAAGTATCCGCAAAGGCTTGCCTGCGCCAGTCCTTTAAGCAGAAATGTCACAATTTTGTATCAAGGTGTACAAGCGGAGCGACATAAGCAAAGCAGGGAGTAAAAAAGAAGTGTCCTTTAGAAAATTGACAGAAGGATAAAAAATAAGTACAATGAATGTATCAAAATACAAAAGGATTAAAACTATGTCACAAATCTCAGTTACACCGGAAGAACTCAAAAGCCAGTCTCAAACTTATCTTCAAGCAAAAGATCAAATTGAACAAGCGATTCAACGTGTGAATTCAATGAATAGCACAATTGCGGAAGAATGGAAAGGTCAAGCCTTCCAAGCTTATTTGGAACAATATAATCAATTAGAACAAAATGTTCGTAAGTTTGAAGAATTGCTTGAAAGTATTAATCAACAATTGAACAAATATGCGGACACAGTAGCTGAACGTGACGCACAAGACGCTCAAAGCTTTGGGTTCTAAAGGGAAGTAGCCTGAATGGCTACTTTTTGTTTTAAAGAAAGAGGAGATATGGGAAGTTCAAAAATTAGTTCGAGTACTGCAGTTGCGGAAAATGCAATTTCAAAACTACAAGGGTCAACTTTTTCACATCAAGGGCAACAAGTTGAAATCTCAGGAAGTACATTAAAATGCATGAGTTCAGCAAAACAGTTAAATAACGACTTGCTTAAAAATTTGAATGAGTTAGTGCACTCGATTCAAGGTCAGTCTAAAAAAATCAAAGGTTTGGCAGAAATGATTGAAAGTCGTGACCAGTTAGACGGCCAAAGTTGGGGGTTCTAATGGCAAGAGATAAAAATGCGGATAAACGGTTAGAATTAAATCGTCAAATCGCTCATAAAGAAAGTCAGCTTGATGAATTGAATCAAGAAAAACAAAGATACACACGTCAAATTGAACATTATCA
Organism: Danaus melanippus; assembly: GCA_010014825.2. NCBI lineage: Eukaryota > Metazoa > Arthropoda > Insecta > Lepidoptera > Nymphalidae > Danaus > Danaus melanippus. The sequence goes on along the minus strand of JAAAKD020115475.1, from coordinate 2,201 downwards.
AGACGAAATGAATCGGCTTTATCGTGAAGAAGAAGAACTTTATTATCATATTGAGCAAAGTGGTCGTTCTCTCGGTTGGAATGCCACAGCTTGGCGAGAGGTTCGACGTGCCATCTTAGGTTTTTCCAGAAGCCAATTAGAACAAATGGAACAAGACTTTCGTAATGAGTCGATTCAGCTTCAAAACGAGATAGAGGAGACACAAAAAGAAAGGAATGCTTTGCCATGGGATTAAAATATACGAAAGCAGACGGAGAAAGCCTTGTTTCTGCTTTAACAGATAATGTTTCAAGTGCCGAAGAAATTATCAATGATTTACAAGAGGGAGTGAATCATCTGACTTCTCAACTCGATAATCCCTCCTCAGGACTATCAGGGAAAGCTTATCATGCAGCAAACACGCTTTTTAAACAAATCGTTGTGCCGACTTTGTCTGAACTTAAAAGTGCAACATCCACGATTCAATCAGAATTGATGACCTATAAAAATAGTATTAAAGCCTTTGACCGCTATCCAGACGCCGTTTATGATAAAGATGAGTTTGAACGGTTGCTTAATCTCAAGCGTCAGCAAAAAGCCCTAACAGAGAATCACATCAATATCTTCATGCAAGCTTTAAGTACTGCTGTTTCAAAGACAGCAACGGAAAACCTCATCTTTCAGGGGAAAGGCTTAGAAAGTGTTGTAAATCATTATGAACAAGAAATTCGAGAACTAGAAGAGAAAAAGCAAATCTTAGAAGAAGTCGAAAGTCAAACCAGTTCTTTATTTGAACATAGCCTGCAAGACTTTAAACAAGCTTTGCAGGGGGCTAAAGCCCTGAAACAAGGTTCGTTTGATTCTAAAGGAAATTTCACGTTTAACAAGAATCAAGACATGAGTTGGTACAAAAAGCTGACTGGTAAGGATGTCAGTGATTCATTAATCTCTAAAAAAGATGATGAAATTACACTTAAAGATCTTTTAGAAGGCAATGTGTCTAAAGAAAACCAACAAACGCTGGAGCAACTCAAATCTATTGCGAAGGCAACAGGTATGAAAATCGAAGATGTTTGGAACATGTTTTATAAATATGGGAAAACAGAGTTTGATAAAGCAAAAGACGCTGTTGGCGAGCATAAAGTAAGTGATGACGATATTATTAAAACTTATACTTTCACTTATGTTGATTCTACAAGTAATGTACAACATGGTATGACCATTGTTCGTGATGAAACCACAGGTCAAGTTCTCTCACAAAAAGGTTGGGGTGGAGATGGAGAATGGGAAAATGTATTGAAAAAATTTGGAGGAGGAGAAATTAAGAGAGTTAGTCAGAAATACTCGACTTTTGATGAATCGAATAAAGAGGTATATGATAATGCTAGTAATTCAAGACTTGCCGCTACTGGACTTAAGAGCATAGCTGATACTCTGGAAAGAGCAAAACAATACATGAAGACTAAAAACACTTCAATAGACACTATCTCAGGTAAAGATTATAATGAGTCGGTAAAAGCTGAAGCTGAAGCCAAAATAAAAGCGGAACAAGAGCGAGAAAAAGCTCAACGTATTAAAGATTTACAAAATATGTCTTCTGGAGGTTCGGCATATTTTGGTAATTAAAGGAGATGTTTTAAATGCTGACAGATAGACAAAATAAATTTGTAGAACGCCTATTAGAGCTTTCGAAGGATGATTCAGTTGTTACATACAAAGAAAGAGTGTATTTAACTCGGTGTATTAATGATTTGAAATATGGAATGAAATTTCAAGATGCAATTAATGGTTTAAATCTTTCTTTGCAAGGATTAGTGGAAAGAAAGAAAAAACCTTTAACTAAAGAATTAGATGTTGTGTCAAAAGAGTTAATTGAAATCTATGGGCAACCTGATTATAGAGCTTTGAATAGTCTACCTAATAATTCAAATGTTCTTAATGGGGAGATGCCATTGTTTTAAATGAAACTAGAAAAAATAAAAAGCCCTTTTGGGCTTTTTTTCTAAACGCTCGAAGAGCGTTTCTTCTTATCTTGGGTTCCGTTGCAAAGTTTAAAGAGTAGGGAAAATATCGTATAATTTAGCTAAAAGCTTGGGGGGGGGATTTCATGAAAAATGTGTTTAAAGGCAAGCAATTTGATAAAAAAGTGATTATTGAAGCGGTTGGTTTCTATTGTCGCTATTCTTTAAGCTATCGTGAAGTATCCGAAATTCTTAGACACC
>JAAAKD020115407.1:0-10126 GCA_010014825.2 Danaus melanippus | reverse complement strand
ATGGAGTCTCATCGTGTTATACCAGTGGGTACAAACATTTTGTTACTCTACATATAATAATCATTTAATATTTAATTTTATGATTTTTATTGAAGAGTTTGTAAATGTAAGTTGTTTGATTGTGTTCCATTTTCGATACTGATAACGCAGTTAACGGGGTTGACACAATTTTTCATACACCCTGTATATGTATATAAAATTCACGTGTCGCGGTGTTAGACAGAGAGCTCCTCTGAAACGGCTGCACCGATTTTTATAACATTTTGTGAGCAATTTGAGCAGGTCTGAGAATCGGCCAACATCTATTTTTCATACCCCAAAGTCATAAGGGTTGTTCACCGTTATTTTTCTGTTCAGACGAATTTTTTTTTGTTTTTATTATTTTATAATGTAGCATTAAAAAGACATATACCCAAAATTTTTGCTTTTTTGTCACTAACCCCTTTTTTTTTATGTCGCCGGGAAACTCTTTTTACGAGCCGTCCAACCGGTCTTGGTGGGACTGGAAGGGATGTGTGACACTCGGCCAGGGTAGGCCCTTACTCACTAAAACCATTGTGAAAGCCCTTGGCCGCTATGTCGGTGTACCCCGGATCTGTCAGAAACAGGGCCGCTGGCCGGTCCTGGCAAAGACCGGGCTTATTCCCTCGGAGAAAGGGGGCGATCCCGGCAATTAGGATCGCCCCAACGACGCCAGGCTTTCACAGGTGCCGGGTTACCCCAGTCCGGGTAGCAGGGGTGCTATTGGAGGAGGCGTTGATATCGCCTCCGTCGCAGCCCGGTCCGTCGTCTGCAAAGAGACGGTGCATCAGCCGCATTCTCCCTTTCCCGCTCAGATGCCTCCTTCGTGGACATGACTGTCTCACAGAGGGAGGACACCGCCAGCCAGGACCTGTCACTCTCAAGCATCTTCTCCGCGATACTCCAAGGCGACAAGTCCACTCCGCGGAAAAACGCCACAATCTCTTGGCGCTGCGCAGCCCATTTCGGGCACACCTCGAGGGTGTGCTGGGCCGAGTCCACCACGCTCGGATCTCCTCCAACGGAGGGTTCTCGCCGAGAGCCCTTCTACCCGAGACGTAGCAGAACACCTCGGCGCGAACCGACGCCACAAAATCCCAAGGCGGATCGCCAGCAAGAGCAGTCGCTGCGACCCAGGGGACCTTACAGTACTCCCTAATCACCCTCACCGCAGGAGCCCTTTTGTGCCGAGCGCAGTAGGGCTTTGGTCCCGCGGCTAATTGGGCGAACAGCCCAAATGGGAGCACCGTACGTGGCTATACTCCGACAGATCCCAGAGTATAGCCACCTGCAAGTTGCGCTGGGTCCTCCGAGGTTTGGGAGGTATTTTCCCAGCGCACCTGCCGTCCTCATGACCTCTGGCCTCAACTCCCTGAAATGGGGCACGAAGGTCCACCCTCCGTCAAGGGTTAGCCCCAAATATTTCATCGTGGGACTCACCCTGACCCTCCCTCCTCCTATGAGATGGGTGGCACCCGGCGGGTTCCTTTCTTCCTAGTCCCACGGAAGAGGAGGGCTTCGGTCTTCTCGATTCTGACCCGAAGCCCCAACCTCTCTATGCGGCTGATCACGAGGTCAGATCCAACCTCGGCCAGACGCCAAACCCTGTGGCACGCCGTTTGCGACTGTCCACCACTCTATGGACCCCCTCCGGCTCTCAACTGCCACCCTCCTCTAGGAGAGGTAGTCACCTATTAGCCTGCTCAGATACTGGGGCACTCCGAAATACTCAAGTGCCACCTGTGTCGCGCTGTGTGGGAGGCTGTTAAAGGCATTTGCGATGTCCAAGGACACCGCAACCATTACCTCTCCTCTGCGTTCCGGCTCTTCCGTCACTGCCCTCAGGCGCTTGAGGGCATCGACGGTCGATCAGTGGGCTCGGAACCCGAACTGGAACTCTGAAAGTCCCGGGCCCGAGCCTTCCTCCAGGTGCCGAACGAGACTGGTGGCCATTATTCTCTCCAGGGCCTTCCCCACCTCATTCGGCACAACCACCGGTCATACCGCCGAAGCCGAGTCCGGAGGCCGGCTGCCTTTTGGAAGAAGGCAAAGCTGGCCTTCCTTCCAGGCCCTCGGGAATTGCCCAGACCTCAGACAGAGGTCGAACAGCTCCCTGAGGGCTTCCCCGAGGTGCACCAGGGAGAGAGCAGGACTCTCCCGTGCACCCCGTCCGGCCCCATTAGGCTCTTCTTACTCTGGAGGCGAGCCAGAATCGCCTCCATTTCAGACTCCGCGACGGTGGGCGGAACGCGGTCGCCCTCTTTCAGCGTTGGCCGGGCCATTCTGGGGGGAGTGAATCCCGTAGGAGCGTCGGGGAACAATACCCCGATGATTCCCCTCAGTACAGCCGGCTGGAGAACCTCCGTGATGGGGGCCGACTGGGCGCAGTTTCTTCCGCGACCATTTGTACGGTCGGCCCCAAGGGTCTGACTGCGAGGGGGGGGGGCACGGCGCCCGGCTGCGTGACTGTCGCTACGGAGCCGTCCGTGTCTCCCACCCAATGAGATTGGGCAGGGAAATAGTACGGCTCCGACATGACCGCCACGTCCACGGCCCACTCCACCAAGGACTGCAGGAAGAGATCCTGGTCCCTGGCGCAGTGGTTGCCGTTGGCCTGCAGGAACCTTAGATATCCGGTCATTATTCGGACATCTCAGCTCCTGACGCCTGACTCGAAACCCCCGTCGCTTTTCGACTGGGCTGGGAGTTTCCCACGGGTGGATGGGGGACGGCACGAATGGCCCTCCATCAGGTGATCTGCCGGCTTGCTCGCGTCCGCGCACACAGCGCAGCGCGCGCGCGGAGCACTGGGCAGATCTGTGGCCCTCCTTGCCGCAGCGGTAGCAAAGGCCGCTGCGGTCTTTTAGACTGGCGCACGCGGCCGCAACGTGCCCCATTCCCAAGCACTTGAAGCAGTGCTTGGGTCGTGCCTCCATGTAAAAGAGCCGCACATGGCTCCACCCCAATATTATGCTTCCCAGCTGCAGCAGCTTTTTCGCCGCAGCAGTCGGCACCTCCAGCAGGGCGGAACTCGTGCTGCGAAGCCCAGGTCGCACGTTGCGGACCCTTACCTGGGTCTTGGTGCAGCCTCCTTCTTACGCGACCGTGGCTGTTAGCCGGTCCGTGGTCGTCGCGTCGTTGAGGCCCGTGACCCTTAGGTCCGTGAATTTCATTGGCTTCGACACCTCCACCTCCTCTGCCAGTGCGGATTTCAGCTTCGCGGCCAAAGCATCTGCTTTGTCCGCACTGGAGGAGCCGGGCACCTCAATGATCCGGGTCCCCGTTGCCGTAGCACGGATCCTCAGAGGCCCTATCCCCAGCTCCTTAGTGTCAACCTCACGTTCGACCCTCAGGAGGACCGACAAATACGATGCTCCCTTGGCCGCTGCTTCAGGTCGTAACTTGAGCATTACGGCCTGTGAGCGCGTGAGCATCACTTTTTTGGGGCCCTCCTTAGGGCCCCCCTTCTTCTTCTTCTGTGGCGCCGGTTTCTTGGGCACCGGCGCCACCTCCTCCTTCTTGGGGGGAGGGACCTTGCGGCGGACCAAATCCGTCCACCCCACCGCGTTGACCCCGGCCCTAGCTGTCACAGCCTCGGTCCTTCCACCAGATGTGGACGGATCAAAGGCGGTCCAGGCTATGTCCTTCTCTCCCTTGGACCGCTTGCCTTTCCCGTTGGAAGGCGCAGGGAGGGAAGGGAATTCCACCTCTGATATTAGCGGCGCCTTCGGCGCTGCGGAAGAGGCCGCTGACTTGGCCCCTTGTTGGAGGGCCGCCTGGCGAATCACCTTTTTGGCGGCCACTGCGGTGGCCCACTTTTCACGAGCCAGTGGGGGGGCGGGATACCTCTTCCACCGGCAGCCGCCACTCCAGTGCGGCCAGCCGCCCATCTACCAGCTTGCCAACTAACCTGGCTATGTTGGACTCCAGCACCTGGAACTGGTCCCGGCTTATCGGTCCATCTGCCGCCGCTCTTGCCGCCGATGTCCTCTCCTTGTACACCTCCTTGTATTGGAGACGGTGAGGGCGTACCTCCCCCTTGAGACCCGCGTTCTCTCTTTGGATCCGACCGATGTCGGCTCTGAGACGGCGGGTCTCTTCAGCCTCCGTACGCGAAACCAGAGTGTCCAGCGCTTCCTGGACAAATATGGAAGCCTTCGTTATTCTGGACAGGTCTCCCCCCCTCCTTCCTTCAGGTTGGTACTCTTCCCCACGACCTCCTTGATAAGGTCCATTTTTTCCAAGGATTTTTCCAGCCTCGACCATTATCGCCTCAGCTCCCATAGCCTCCATTCATTCATTCAATAGGGACTCCTCTCTCCTTCACCCCCACTCCATTCTTTTCCCTCGCCAGCCTCTTTGCCATACAGGAGTCGAAGCTGGCCTTCGACTCCTCCTCCCGGCGCTCGCGTAGAAATTTCCGGGCCCTTCTCAGAGCCCTACCACGGCCTCTCCTCCCCACCGACTCCGGTTTTTTAAATGCCTCGTCCCCGGTCTTGGTGTCGGAGCCAGACACCTCCGAAAAGAGGCGCTTGGCACCCAACTCCGACCCCGGAGAAGAAAAGACGTAGAATCGTCCGCAAAACGACTCCCCACACTCGCAGCACACGGTATCCCTCCCGGGCCACCCCCCCCCCCCCATCATCCTTCTTATCTTCCATCGCAGAAACAACAACCTACACAATTACTCAACACGCTCAACACAAACAAGAACACCCGAAAGCAATTGTCACCTTCCACTGGCCACTGCGTTACCGCGCACCGAGGGGAGAGGATCAAAAAACAGCGAAACATAGCGAAAGCACTAAACAGCAACAAGTTTAGATATTGAGGTTCGGTCACCCAACCTGCCACTCCGTTACGGTTGTCAGGAAGGGGTCCAGGGCACACGACGTGGAAGTACGCAATATCATTTGGGGCGTGCCCCTTTATCACTAACCCCTGTTTTTTTATATGGCAAAACAACGTTTGCCGGGTCAGCTAGTAAAACATAAAAAACTATTTATTTCTTATATTTAGAATTATTATGGTTATAATTACTATGTTTCTTGGTAGGGATGGAAGTGATTTCTTGATGTAGTGATACACTATTGTGGGCGAATATAATATAACACGTTAGATTTTTTTTTGAATATTCATATTCTCTCTTAGGTGTTTTATTTAGTAGCTACTGGGTACTATGTGTGGATGACATGGATGTGTGGATATACATATATATATATGGATCTAAGAATGTTTGTTGCTTTTTAGTGCAAAACCGAGTTTAATAACTTGGCTAAAACAAGTATTAATACATGATGTTAGATTTAATGTGATTTATTTTACCATAATTATTAATCCCAACTAATACATTATTTATATTTACAGACACAATTTTACATATTATGTACGAGCATATTAATCATATCCTGTATATAAACTTTACTTTATGAATTATGTATAATCCTAATAAAATAACCTAAAATACCTATTAAAGTAATATACATACCTACTTTAAATAAAAAATTGATAGCTCTTTTTATACCTTTTATATATCAATATTTAAAAGTATGACTTTATTGAAGCTGTCTATAAAACAGCTGATAGTTGGGGTCACTTAGCATGTTTTTAACAGAAAGCGATGATTTCCAAACAACATATATGTTTTAAAAGATCAGAACGACTAAGCTGATTTTAATGATGTATTTATACTGTGAGTGATAAAATATGAAAATAAAAATTCCATTGTATATGTAAAATTTTATAGAACTCGTAAATACTTTAAGGTTTGATTTTTAAAAAGCAAGTAAAATTTTAATAAAGCAAATTGGTTCTATACATAAAATTCATATGAAAAAATATTTGATCGCATTGCATACATAAGTCAAAATAACATAAAAAAAATCTTATTATTATTGCATAAATTTGGCTAAAATAACTGTTATTTAATTAGGTCTCGAAAATAAACATTAAAAGAGATACAGAGCTGTGGCAGTTTTGCGGTTTGGGGGCTTTAACTTTTTAAAATTACTCGTTTCATTTTAGAGGGGTCATTGAAGTTATTTCTAGTTGGTAAACTTTATTCGAGTAATAATAATAATCTAACAGTATGTTAAACATATGTATATACTTCTCTATAAAAATTGGTAATGTGTTCGAATAATCTTTAATTATTACAATATAAATATATAATTTTTAACAATGGCAAAATTAGAAGTTAAACAAGTCTTTTAGATATAGGAAACTCTTGCTAAACTTCTTGCTCCCACTTCTACCTCGTAGAAATTTATGACGAACCTATTGCTAGTGAGCTTATTACTGAGCTTGCAATACATGTGGACTTTGATGACATGGTTTTGGGGATTTTGGTTTTCTAAGGAACCGTAAGCTCTATAGAACAACGCGCTTTAAAATTTTAGAATATAGACATATGTATGTCTAATCGTGACACCGACGAACAGTACTCCTAAGAATTTTATATTGCTTCTTTAACGTATTCATCATTATAGTTGAATTTGGAGCCGCCTAAGGGTGAAGAGTCGCTTGACGTATGACTTAATAGCCCTAATGTCTTTTATCATAAAAACTATTGACCGCTCCTTTGTGGTTAATAAGTTTTAGGCTTTGTAGCCAGATTCTAAGCGCTTCATGTATGGTTTCTAGAATCTTATCGTGAAAACGCGACTATTGACCACTATCCAGGAGTGCCCTACACTCTACCATCACATGCTTAGCATATCCAACTACCTCACTGGACACATAGCGAGTCTTTTCGTTACTTTTATCCCATTTTTCTAACTTGCTCTGATCTGGGGGAGTCATTTGGATTGCATTGGTATAAAATTTTGTCATGAAAATCTCCTATATCTAACCAGTTGTTCTGCATTTCTAAACTCATTGCATGGATTCTTTATTTTGCATTCTCGTCTTGCGGATTAAAACACCCTAAAATATCCGTATCTCTGGCTTTTTTACTTGATACTAACTCTCGTCTGTTATTATATTCTCGTATAAACTGTTTATGAAATTGAAGCTTGACTCTGGCTCCGGGGCATCTTTGTCTTTTGGGAGTAACGATGTAACGATATCATTATGGGATTTCTCAGGATATATCTCTTAAAAAATATTAGGTGATTATAGAGCTCCGATAAGACCCCCAACAACAATATCTTGATGACTCTTAAATCTGACTTTGACAAAAAGAGTTTTATTAAAATCATACAAGAAGAAAGGCCAATTAGCGTAGATCCAAGGTTTTTTGACGTTACAGATCGGTTTGTTATCTATCTTATTTAAATCGTTTTAAAAGCTATCCACTATTCCTTCCAAGGATGAACTAAGACCTATATTATCAATCTTAAGACTAAGAAATTTAAACGGAGCATTTTCTGTAACCGTAAAAACGCTTTTACCATCTAATGATAATCCTGGATCGTATGAGGTATATTTTTTCTTCTTCCTTACGAGACACAAACAGTGACTTTTATTTGGTGTTGTCCTCAAGGAAAGGCTGTGAATTCGATGGAGCTAACTGAGCATCAGTTAGAATGGAAGTTGCTGCTGGTGAGGTTTACAGTATTGGTTGGTAAAGAACAATAAAAATAAGACCCTCGCCCGCTTACATGAGCGTAATGATACAACAAACAGTCAATTCCAAAGGCATGTTGATAGTCTCAATTGATCTGTGAAAAATGTATAAAATACTCAATATTAATAATGATGAATATCAAAATATTTGTCAATACTATTTCATGTAAATTTGAATAAGCATTTAAGATGTTAGAAAGTAATTGGCTTAATTAATTGGTAACAGCATTAATAAAGCAGTTCTAGTAATTAAATTAGAGTGATATTGAAATTGAAAAACACAACAATCGTGATATTTGAATAGAATTTTTTATTGAAATACCATATTTATGTTATTTTAAACATTAGAAGAGTAGTAACTACTAAGGAAATGCTTGTACTTCACACGTAAGTTGTGGGTTTAATGTAAGCTATTTACATAATTTTTTAACCAAAAAAAAAATTTTGTACTGAGTATCTTAAGATCACAACTTATAATATCAGTACCATAAAATTTTTAAGAGCAATAAGTTATGTCTTTGTCTTTAGATCAAAAGACATGAACTTATTGACTTTGATGTTATACCATGATACCCGAATCGGATCTATATTTATTACAGTGTCACATTCAATTTATGTTGCTCAAATCCCATTCAACGTTTCTTTTTTATAAATTAATTATTAAATTTTTTCGCTTTTCAGATTCTTTTTATGTCTAAACATTTCAGAAATATTTGTATCTAACTTTTGAACATGTTCTAATTATGCAATTTGTATAAATAAAAAGGTTATTTATTACACCCGTTAATAAATTTAATTTGTTTTTAGCTTGTTAATACAGTTGAGCTTAGTTGTGTAAAAAAAGTAATGAATTGAAGTAATAAATCTCCTTTGACTGAAATGATGTTAAACAGAGAGTTATTTCTTCTTACTAGTAGAAAATATCGACCAAAAATGTAATAAAATTTAAATCACAAATCACTTAAAATTTTTATTATCATAAAAATAGATAATTTGAATTAAATTATACTTTTATTTTTTATCTCATCTGTCTGTGGGAAAAAGGAAAGAACATATCTATTCACTTTGATCAAAGAGAGCATTAGCGAAGAAACTATTATTAGTCGAAGATAATAGATTAGTGGTCCATCTGATTATGCGACGCTTAAATTACTGATACTGAATTAATTCGTAACCAGCTGCTGCTAATGTCCCCTTTCACAGAGTAACTTATAGTAGATCATTTTAATATTATTAAGGATGAAGGTTTTTACATTATAATAGTGATTTAAATCTGTTAGGCTATTTGGAAACTTTATTTATTGTAGTAGAATATATATTTCATGGCTTTTTTTTTAAATCACCATGTTTTATCATTCAATCTTGATTATTATTATGTCATTTTTAACACATACAATCTTGTAAACCCAGAGTTATTTATCGTAGATATACTTAAAGATGAGGAAAATGATTTGTTAACATTTCTTGGATCAAAAATTCCCTAAACTTTTATCACAATCAGAAGAATACTTTTATATAAATATAAAAAACGTACAGATATATTTGTGAAATTTTATAACTCTTATATAAACATAAATGATTCTCTATGGCTTTTAAGATACATAAATTTGCTTTTTCAAGTTTTAAATTACCTATGACGGTTAAGGGTGAGTAAACATGTTTTAATGCAGTAAACGAATCCGCTAAGAACAATGAAATAGGATCCCTCCCTTCACGTAAACGTACAAACCGTTGAAAATAGGCTTATAACTAATGTAACTTGTATAAGCCAAAAAGAAATATACATTTCAAAATAAATCAAAAACAATATAATCCTTTTTGGATAATTAAATTATTAAAATTGCTAGACACCAAGGTATACAGTAACAAGAAAGATATTTCTATCTAGCTATTTTTAACCAGAATCTTCATATACCAAATGTCCTAATAATAAAAGAACAACAAAAACGAAACTTGATTTCATTGTAAGCTAGCCTATGATATGAAGTGTGGGCGGAGGTTCCTCTTAAAGTAAGAGTCTCTTGAACGCCAGAAGTACGTTCGGGTTAATACTGCCATTGCTTCGAGAACACGGAAAATATAAGTATGCCAATAATGGTGCTCTTTCAGTTATATAACATCGATTGTTTGATTTGTATTCACATTGTAGTAAGTAAATACTCGTAATACCTTAATATTTAAATGACAGTTTATGACCTTGATACTAAACCGTTGCTCTTTATATTGCTATAAAACTTTTCCTCCAATTCGATTTCTTTATGAAGCTCAATTTAATATTCAAAAAGTTCCCCAATTGTCTTTTTTTGTACTTTTTAAATTTAGTTTAACTTTCTAGTTAATTTTCAACTTATTGAAATCGAAAAATAGCCGTAACATGTTTTTATTGGTATGAATCTTTTAATATATATGCTCATATATCATGCTATAATTGCACATCTTTAAACAATAAATCTTTCAAGATTTTTGAATATTGTACTTTTTTATAAATCCTTTTAGCCCATTATGGAACTACCAAGGAGCCCAAGAATTTCACAATTAT
>JAAAKD020115393.1:0-10127 GCA_010014825.2 Danaus melanippus | reverse complement strand
CGCTGTAAAGTAGCCGAAACGTCGGGAATATGTAGTTTTTAAACAAAATAAAGCACGCGTAGTATATCCGAAAAATAATCGTTTCATTTCAATGAATAAAACTCGCGAAAATCTTAGATCTCATTATCATAAGTCATGTCAACTTGTCAGTCAAGTCAACTTGTTCTAGGTAGATATACTGCTGAACAACTTCAAGCATCGATCCTTCGACATATATTAGACCTGGCAGAACATGTTCATTGAACATGACTTTGGTTTTATCCAGGTTCATGCCAAGACTGACCCGTCGTGAGGCTTCATTAAAGCTATGCAGCATCCTGCTTAACTGTTCCAGCGACTCTGCTACTATGACGATGACGACGGTGCGAGATATGCTCACCGTTCACGTTTATACCCTGTCCAGCCCAGTCCAGAGTCTTAAAGACGTCCTCAAATGCGTTGGTGAATAGCTTCGGGGATATAACATCCCCTTGTCTCAGCCCCTGACGCAGCTCGATCGAGTTGGTCTTATGGTTCTGGAGCTGGACGGTCATAGCGGCGGTGGCATATAAGCTTCTCAGCACCTCGATGTATCGCCAATCTATACCACATCGTTGCAGAGCGTCTAGAACCGCCCAAGTTTCGATGGAGTCGAAGGCTTTCTCGTAATCCACAAAAGCCAGACACAGCGGCTGATTATAATCTTCAGTTTTCTGTCTAATCTGCCGAACAGTATGAATGTGGTCTACGGTGCTGAAGCCTTTTCGAAACCCGGCTTGTTCTAGTGGCTGGAACTCTTCGAGTTTTCTAATGTGGTGGTTTGTGACTACTCTAGAAAACAGCGTATATATGTGGCTCAGGAATGAGATAGGTCTGTAATTCTTCAGTAAGGTTTTGTCGCCTTTCTTAAAGAACAGAACCACCACACACCGGCTCTACGCTTGTAGTGTCAAGTTTTGGTGGATAATGGGATTAAAGAGACTCGCCAGCTTTTTAAAGACTGGAGTCCTACCGGTCTTAAGGGCTTGTAATTCCGTCATCACCTGGCACCTTGTCGTTCTGAAGCTGTCTGAGAGCTGCCTCAACCTCGCCAAGGTCGACATCCGGGATATTCTCGGTGTAGTGGCGTGTAAGTGGGACTCTGTGGTCGTAATCGCTAGGTCTCAATGGTTGAGTCACCCGTGATGCGTAGAGGTGTCTATAAAAGCTCTCGATTTCCTCAATAATCTCGAACTTAGAGGTGGCGATCCTATCATCCCCTGTCTTCAGGTTCGCCAGATGGGGTCTGCCTAATTGCTGAGCGAAGACTTTTGTGCCTCTGTTTCGCTCGATTGCAGCCTCGATATTACTAGTGCTGTAGTGTCGGAGGTCACGTCGCGTTAGTTTCTTTTTTTTCAGGTTTAGGGACCACCTATCTGACGATGACATCTGGGCGTCTGCCGTTTCTCGCCTTTCCTTCATAAGTTCGAGATTTTAGATTCCCTATTACCGCGTTTTCCGGGAAACAACCTTCGAGACACATTCTGTAGCGTTTTGACCACTTTGTCGGTTACTTAATCGCCAACATTGTCCGTGGTTTCCAGCAGTGTGAAACGATTTTGAAGTTCCAACTGAAACTTTTCGGAACCTGCAGCTATTTCGGGAAGCGTGGGTCTGAGAATAGGTCTCTTCATCCTAACTCTATCGGCCTTGAGATTTATATTTAGAGTGCCTCGGACAAGTTTATGATCGCTACCGGTATTAAACCTATTGATCACAGATACGTCTCTAAATATATGTCGCTTGTCTGTGATGATGAAATCTATCTCGTTCCTCGTCACATTATCGGGGCTTCGCCATGTCCACTTTCTGTGGTTTTTTTTTTAAAGAAAGAATTCATTAAGAAGAGCCTCTGGAATTCTAGGAAGTTGACCACCATTTGGCCCCTGTGATTTCGGCGCCCCACACACATTAGGTCCTATTTTCGTTTCGCCGCGTTCTTGTACTCCCACCTTGGCATTGATCTCCCATCACAACATTGTAGTGAGCCTTCCTGGTACCATGGAATACCTTATCTATGTCTTCGTACATGGATTCGACACTCTCATCAGAGTATGTCGAGGTCGGCGCATCTACCTGGACCACCTTCAGGAATTTCCTGTCGGTGATTTTTAGTATAAGATATGCTACCCTTGTCGATACACTACTGATTTCCACAATGCTGCTAGTGAGACATTTGTTGACCAAGAAACCGACACCGTCTTAGGAGGGCCTATCACCTTCTCGGAAGTAGAACAGGTCGCCCGATTCAAGGGTTATCCGGTCCTCCCCCTGCCTTCGGACTTCTGATAATCCCACTATGTGCCAGTTTATTCCGCATAGTTCTACTTCGAGTTCGGTGAGGTGTTAGTCCAGCCGTAGACTTTCGTTGTACATCAGCAGGGTCAATTTCTTAAGACGGTGGTAGCCTACGTAGCCCAGAGTTTCTTAGCACCCCCTGTCCCGCTGTTACCAAGACCGCTACCTTGGTCAGGAATAGCAATACCACCGGAAACTGGGGGCCATTTTTGGTTTTGTAACGCCATAAGGAGGTTTTTGGCCTACTGCTGCCACGCTGGCCAGACGGGTTGGCATAAAATTAATCATTATCATATTTTCAAAATATACAATTTAATTAATATCAAACAAATAAGATATTGTATTTTGCAGCTTACAGGCAAAGAAATAAACTGTATTGATATATGGAAAGGCATGGAGGACGCGAAGCTATTAGGACTGACAAACTCCATTGGAATTTCAAATTTTAATAGTTTACAAATAGATAAAATACTTAATATGTGTAATATAAAACCCGCTGTTATTCAAGTGGAGGTAAATTTACATTTTATCTCATCTGACATGTCTGTAAAGAAAACCTGTAGTTTTTCTCTATTTTAATGCTTAATTCTGTGGTCAAATCTTGTAGACGATTTTTTTAGCTTTATAATACTCACTACACTACATATTAGATCTTTATAAAAACTCATGCTACTTTACATATCTAACATACAATGACCTAACTGTGTTTCTTTTGTCAAAGTTAAAAACTATAAGTATTTTTGTTAGTATGTAACATACCGCACACAGTTAAGACTAGACATTTTATGAGGAATTTAATATTTTTTTTAGATTCCTAAAATTATGTTACTTTATTATCATATAAAACCATTACCATTTTCAGGTGAGCCCTACGTTTACAAACATTGACCTGGTGGACTACTGTCAGAGTCATCACATACACGTGACGGCATTTTCTCCATTCGGATTTTTAGCGCCGCGGCCTTTCAGAAATTACTCCTCCACCACCAATTTTAATAATTCTACGTTGGTGAACACAGCTGAGAAGTACAACAAAACCCCCAGTCAAATTGTCTTACGTTATTTGGTAAATATTAAGACTATTATTAGAACAAAGACTGTAAGTTTTTTTCATAGGTTGCAAAAAATAACTCTTGTACAAAAAGAACACAAAAGCAGCACGTATTTTTTTGCAAGTATTATATTCTTATATTACAGATAGATCGTGGAATCACACCGATACCGGAGTCTTCTAACAGAGATTACATGAAATTAAATTTTAATGTATTTGACTTCAGTCTCACGCAAAGTGAAATACAAAGAATTAATGATTTAAATATAAGCGAGCCAGTTTACAATTTTGATAATTTGGATAACTTGTACCAATACTTTTTTGGTACTAATATGGAAGATGTTTTCAAAATTGTTAATGAAATGTAATTTTTTCATTATATAGCGAATAAATTTATTGTTAGTTGACTTTGAGATTCATGTGTATGATTTTCGATTTAATATTATTAATCTTTAACTTAAGCTCCATCTCTAATATTCACGTGTCTATAGATTTTACAAATTTTTTAAAATAGTTAATAGCCGAATATTTAAACTTGTTTTTTTTTTTGAACAATCGAAAAAGTAAATTTATTAATGAAAATCCATACTTTATATATTTTATTAAAATAAACCAATTAACTAGTGGCGGTTATTAATTTTTTGTTTGTCAGTCATTAAATGAAAGAAATATTAGATGTAATGGGAGAAGAAATAAGTTTATACTATAATGAATTAATCATTTTTATTCAGTACATCACAGAAACGGATATCAACCTTAATGTAAATAATAATTAATCTTATTTAGATGCCTTACGTTACATAAATCTTTTCCAAAATATAATATTACGTTAAAAATAGATCAGAACTAAAATTTATTAAAAACATAATTTACAATAAATTACTACTAAGCTAAATAAAACTGAAACAAAAAAAAAACTCAGTTCAAAGATTATCTTTAACCAAAAAAAAGTTAAAATTTATGTAAGAGACCTTAGAAAGTAAGTTTAAAATCAGAAATAGAGTTTAATGCTGTATTTACTACTGAAAATTTTTATTTAATTAATCTCTAAACCTTGACGTCATAATGATGTATTAATAATTATGAATAATAAATATTAAAAAGTAATTTTTGGTGATGACATAAACATTGCACAATTATGTTGACCTAAAAGAAATGTGTTTCCTTTGTCATCTCTTCATGTCTAATTATTAACTTTGTTTTGGTACAAACAAATCTAATAAAAGTTATTTCAGTTATAAACGTTTTGTTTAAAAGAGTATTAAACTTGTTATCTTTGAATAAAATATAATTTACTTTAATTAATTTGAAATAAGTACATTAATCTAGTTCAAAGTTTCGAGGCCGAAATATAGAATTCTAAACACCTATAAAATGTACTTATCTTTAAAGACTAAATGTAGTTTGGTTTCGGTATTTCAAATAAATTAATTTATGTACACTATTTTATTGTGAATGATTAAAGATATACGAACAAAACATGTTTTTTTTTGTTGAAACTATTTATTATAACCACTTATATAGTAAATACATTAAGGAGCTTCGTTCGAATTTTTAAAAATAAAATAACAATATGACATTTGACAATTTGACAATGCGATTTAAATTAAAATGAAGAAATATAAAAGGTAAACTAAGGAATAAAATTATGAACTGCTAACACCAGTTAAACAACAAATAAACTACTTACAGAGTAATATCCATAAAATGGCCTTAAACAAATTGCTAACACAATATTAACACTTAAAATCCTTGAGCGATGTCACCTCGACGACCGGCGACCGAAAAGTGAATCAGTGTCTCTTTCGCGCACTGCTTCTATTTTGTTTTTTTTTCCAAGAAGTTCCTAAGTCGGCCTCTCCTGACTCTGGCTGATCCTCGGCCATATTCTCTCTATGTCTTTTAGTAGCAGCCTCACTTACAGAGCCACCTTCCCGATCTTCGTGTTCAAGGCTGCGCATAGACGATTCAGCATCAGCGTCCTTCCCACTCTCGTGCTGAATTTTTGAAATTACATCATAATTATCATCTGACACATTATACATAATTTGCATGAGTATACCTTTTGTCCAAACATGGTTTATAGAAATTAGTTAATGTAATCAAAACGGAATTCCAGACAAAGAAAAAGAAAATAAAGAAAAAGGTGTGAAATCGACGGTGTCCTAACAATTTCACATCCTCCCACAATAGTACCATTGTCGGGCGACTCACGCCTTTGAAGGGCGATTAACGCCGTAGAAGTGCGGCTCATGCTATTGCGACTCACGCAATCGAGGACTACCATCCGTGGCGACTTCCATCATTGGCGGCTTCTATCAGTGGCGGCTTCCATCAGTGGCGACTTCCATCAGTGGCGGCTTCTATCAGTAGCGACTAACGCCGTTGCGACACACGCAATTGACGACAAACTTCATTGGCGACTAACGCCGTTGCGACACACGCAATTGACGACAAACGTCATTGGCGACTAACGCCGTTGCCGACTAACGCCGTTGGCGACTAACGCCGTTGGCGACTAACGCCAGTGGTAATCAGTAGGTTTGCTTCTTGAAATTTCACCCAGCAGCAGGTCAACGAGCCGTCTTCGGTGTTTCTAACTTTCACCCAGCAGCAGACCAAAGAGATGTCCTCTGCACCTCTATAAGTGACTTCTCGCGAAACTTATCACCACTGCTTTTGGGAACAGTCATTAAAAAGAGAAAAAGTCAAAGTGAGAAAACAGTTCAAAAATTATACCATCGTAGAATATAGCACAAGTGTCAGATCACCATTTGACCTTTCCATGGCATCATGCGTTGAGTGGTTCCTTGCCTTAATTTAAGAGCATTAAAGTCGATCACAATTTGAAACTGGATTCCCGTGGAATAGTGGCGGAAAAATTTTAAGCTCCTGACTACTGCCAATGTTTCCAATTCGTAGCTATGATACATACTTTTACCCCTGGGTGACTTTATTGAAATACGGTGCTACATACTTACTGACATCAGAGTGTGTCTACATCAGTAGAATCCCATAGCCTAAACAACTCGCCCTAGTGTGGACTTCAGTAGGAAGTTCAGGCCTAAATATAGCTAACTATATATAGCTAACTATAGATTCGTCAAGTCATAACGAACCTGTTCTTAATCAGGACCTCAGAAACATTTAACTCCCTTCTTGTAAAGTAGAGCAATAGATGCCGTTTTGTAACGTAATTACCTGTATACCTATAAAAGTAACTTGCAAGTGTAAGAAATTTTCGGATTTGTTTCATATTTGTAGACGATTTTTTCAGCGTCTCAACCTTTCTTCGCTCGGGCTAACCTGACCACAACTAAAACTTGTCTATCAAGGTACCCAACCTCGGTATTTAGAAAGCAGCATTACTTAATTTTGATTGAAAAACTGAATTTGACTTTTACCTTTTTGAACAATAAAATACCCTCTTTCACCGTGTTGCTAAGAAGAGGTACTTTGTCGATATAAACGAGCATATCACCAAAATCAATTAATTCCCACAGAGTATCATTGAGTGATAATATGTTGGTAAACCAGTGGTGAGTTTGTTAAACCATATGGCAAGTATTCGTAGTGCCCTTCTGGCAAAACGAAGCATGTGCAATCAGAACAGTCGCCCCTGATTCTTGTTTAATGAAAACCAGTGGCCGTTTCTAGGCTGGTGAAGAAGGTATGTCGTCTTAAACGGCCAATTTAATAGTCAATGAATGGAAAAGGATATCTTTCCTTCTCTGTAATGCGATTAAGTGCTTGAAAATCAACGCACATGTAATAGGTGCAATCCTTTTTCTTCATTAACATCATTGAGCGGGCATATTGGGATCGATATTCCCTAATGATGCCTTTAGCCAAGAAATAAGTTATTGTTTCGCTAAGTGTTAGCTTCTTTCCGTAAAATAACTTATGTGGACGATAAGTTATTGGAGTAGAACTAGTAAGTTTCATGTCCATCTCACCCGGTACGCGACATGAGAAAATCCGAGAAAGGCGACAATACAAACATAAGTGATTCCAATTTAATACCTTTCAGATGGATTTTCCATAAAGAGTTTTCAATTGCTAGTATGGCTAGTAATTGATTAACTTGACCGCTCCACTCGAGTGATATACTAATGTTCTTTTGTGCGGACATACATACATTACTTCATCACAATTCAAAACGTCTGTCTTATTATTATAGAAGTATTCATACAGGCTGACTTTACTACTAATAGATCAGCTTCCAATTAAATATTTCTTAAATCAATAGTAACTGCGACACTGCGACAGGAGCGGTGTCAAAAATTTCATATTCACTAACGCCTCTCAACGTACATAGCGTGTATTTGGGTTGGCAAGAAGGAAACTTAACACCGCTATCCTTAAGTGTGTCTGTCGGTATGCACTGGACAACTGCAGGAACCACATCGATATTTCTCACCAGCTTCAGTAAACATAGCTTTACATTGTGTTAGTTAGTTAGTCCTTACCTATTCCTGACAAAACATTCCTTTTCACAGTGTCCTGTATTTTTAATACATACGCGCGTCATCGAGGATTTAACGGCGTGAGTATAATTGTATTCGAATATTGTGAGTGCTGGTTTGTGTATTATTACCATTCTAAGTTCTTCAGATCATATGTTCTTCAGATAAATCCTTAAAAAGACGGAAACCTCATGGTGTACGTCTCACATACTGAGCATATGTCCAATATTCGTCATACGTCGCTTTCATACATACAAACAGAATGTTAGCTTAGTCCAACTTCCGAGCGCAGAGAGTCTTAAATGTTAAAGTTTGTCCAAATACGATCACTTGTGACCTATTCATTTAGCCATATTTTTTCGTCGTCTGTTCATTAAGATGCTTCCAGTGAAAAACACTGATGATCCCCCAACTCTTTGCAGTTATAGCGCGATCTAACTCTAAACATCATAAATCAATCAGAAGGATCAAAAATCTTTAGGGTTTTAGACTTTAATGGCTTCTGTCACGATGGTAAAAGGCGAATCTAACATAGTATCGGGACAGCGAACAGTGGTGTCTTGATCGTGAGTTAGTGCTGAGCCCTCGGAACTGTTCACGCACGTCTGATGGACATCGCTCAAGTTAACTAAACTATTTGCGCTTGGTGACGCGTTGCCACTATCAACTATGTGATTGTAACTTATAGACACATTTCATGCGACTATGTAACCCGATTCAGCAATAATTCCTGGTTTTGAAGTTACAAAACTATTGCTAGAATATTCGACAGCTTTGAGTCTCACTAAAATGTTATTCAAAGTATCATGCAGTGAATCACTACCAACTAAAAGATGTACTGCGACTTTACTCGTGTCTCGATCTATGACAACGTACCCGACCGT
Source organism: Danaus melanippus (assembly GCA_010014825.2). Classification (NCBI taxonomy): domain Eukaryota; kingdom Metazoa; phylum Arthropoda; class Insecta; order Lepidoptera; family Nymphalidae; genus Danaus; species Danaus melanippus. Next base: position 1,410 of record JAAAKD020115393.1, on the reverse strand, counting down.
AAGTCTAACGTCCTTACAATCTATCGTCTGAACCACTGCAACTCTGTGATTGATCAAGGGACTCGCTATGAACCCTACAGTTTCTATATGAGCTAGACGTCAATCTATTTCTCTCATGGCGTGATCTATTTCTGTATTTAGATCGATTACGATTCCTTTTCTTAGTTATAATTGTCAAAAAGAAAACTAAAATATGTGGTGGACCAAAGAGATTTTAAATAAGAGATCTTTATCCCACTTCTGAATTTAGGAACTTCGTTCGAATTTTTAAAAATAAAATAACTATAGGACATTTGACAATTTGACAATGCGATTTTAATTAAAATGAAGAAATATAAAAGGTAAATTAAGGAATAAAATGATGAACTGCTGACACCAGTTAAACAACAAATAAACTACTTACAGAGTAATATTCTTAAAATAGCCTTAAACTAATTGCTAACGCAATTTTAACCCTTGAAATCCTTGAGCGATGTCACCTAGACGACCGGCGACCGAAAAGTGAGTCAATGTCTCTTTCGCGCACTGCTTCCATTTTGTTTTTTTCCAAGAAGTTCATAACTATACAATACTCAAGTCAATATGGTTTTGTTACATAAAAAATCAATATTTATACTTATATGACGAAAATCACTATAGAGTCCACCAAAGTTAAAAAGAGAGAAAGTAAAGATATTTAGTCTACATTAAATTACCCATTTAGCTAAATTTTACTAAAGTCCGTCAACAATAAAATTTTAATTTTCCAATTCAAATACACTGGGATTTTTTATTGGGTATATTAAAATACCATAAACATTAATTAAATTTTTCTTACTGAGGCAAGGAATAAATTCATAGCTTAACAATCTCCATCCAGTCTTTTTATATCTATATAGTACTACAAGTTTGTTTAATTTTCATATTATTTTCTTCTTCTAAAATCATTTTTCTATGTAAACCCAGGGGACAATGATATACGAGCGATTTTATTCGACTTCAAATTATATTTGTCGAATGGTGATCCATCCATCATAAGTCTCGTTGTTTGACTCAAAATATTTACTTTCTACCTTTAATAATTAATTATTTGCCTAATTATAAAAAAAATGCTTTATAGAAGTAATAAGACTGAAGAGACGTTAGTAGGTTCTCGAGAGATTTAGCCTTCATACCTCTCATTTCCACTGCGTATAAATCCACAACGAACCTCTTTCAAGTGAGTTCGTGAGTGAGCTCGTAATATTTATTGACCTTGATGGTATAGTCTTTGGAATGTTTTTTTCTTAAGGAACCGTAAGCTCCATCACAACGCTCTTTAAAATTCGAGAATACTCGGGGACTATGTATTGTTTGTCATACGTACGTTTAGCTTGACGTTTGATTTTATAGCTCTAATGCCCTCTCTTATAAAACCTACTGATCGCTCGT
>JAAAKD020115385.1:0-10132 GCA_010014825.2 Danaus melanippus | reverse complement strand
CTTACTCTGCCTATATACTTCCTCTGCTTATATAATTTCTGTGCTTAGTAACTTACCTTAATTATATACTTACTCTGTTTATATACTTATTCTCCCTATATACTTACCCTGTTTATATACTTAATCTGCTAATATATTTACGCTCCTTTTATACTTTCTCTGCTTATGTCTTTTCTCATAAGGAAAAGCCTATCACAAATTTAAAGTCAACCTACATTTTCAATGGCCCGTTTCCTACATTTTAGCATGGCCCTTTACAGACATACACTAAATCATAAAATAGTTCTGTTAATTCTACCCTTTTATGTTTTAAAATTTCCTTTTTTCACTTTTACCTATTGAAGATCTTTCCAACTATTTTTTTGATCTTTTCTAATATCATATTCCTCAAAATAGGATTGTTCATCCAAAATTTCTTTAGATTCATATAGTCCAATTTTATGTTCAAGTCGGTCGATTGAACGTTGTAAGTTTTTCTTTTTTAAGTATAAAGCATCTAGTTGTTCTCGAAGCAACTCTTCCCTAGCTTCAAGTGTCTTAGGACCTTTTTGCAATAGTTTTGCATAATCAATTAATGCTTCAATTGGCACTCCTGAGTGCCTCAAGCAAATAATCATTTCTAGCCAATTTAATAGTTTTTCTGTAAAATAACGATTCCCATTTGACTGTCTAGGTATATTTGGCAAAAGTCCTATTCTCTCATAATATCTTAAAGTATTAGCATTTATATCGTATTTATTACTCACTTCCGTTATTGTATATTTTTTTTCCATTTTTAACCCTATCTTTTGTTTTAACTATTCAAATAAAATATATTACTTTTGAAACCTAATAAAAATAAGTGAATATCACTTATTTTTATCTACATTTAGTAATACCACGCCTTCTGGTGGATTTTTATCTATTGCGCCAATAATTTTATGAGGAACATAAGGTTGTTCTAAATATTCAATGTCTGATTTTGTGAGTGTGAGATCAAGTGCATTTATAGCATCGTCAATATACTTTTCCTTTGTTGCGCCAATGATGGGAGAACTAATTCCTTTTGCCCACTGCCACGCAAGAGCAATTTGTGACATACTAACATCATATTTGGTTGAGATATTATTTACTCTGTTTACAATTTCTAAGTCAAATTTTTTTGTGTGATCATATTTTCCTTTAGCTACCAAATCAGTTTTACTTCTGTAAGTATTATCAACCCACTCTGGACGTGCCAGTCTACCAGAAGCTAGTGGACTGTATGGAATCAAGGATACCTCTTGTTCTTTACAAATTGGAATTAGTTCACGTTCATCTTCTCTATAAAGGAGGTTATAATGATTTTCCATAACTGTAAATTTTACCCAATTATTTTTTTCAGCAATATTTTGCATTTTTTGAAATTGATAACCATACATAGCTGACGCACCAATCGCTCTCACTTTTCCTGATTTAACTAAATCATTTAGAGCTTCCATTGTTTCTTCAATAGGTGTTTCATAGTCAAATCTATGAATTATATAAAAGTCTAAGTAATCTGTTCCAAGTCGCTTTAAGCTTCCCTCTATTTCTCTAAATATTGCTTTTCTTGAGAGTCTACCTGGATTGAAATATACCTTTGAAGCAATTATTACCTTATTTCTCGATATATTATTTTTTAATGCTTTACCAAGATACTCCTCTCCAGTTCCTTTAGAGTATCCATTTGCTGTGTCAAAAAAATTAATATTATTATTTAAAGCATGCTTTATTATTCTTTCACTAGATCGTTCATCTAATGTCCAATCATGCATTGACCCAGCTTTCCCAAAACTCATACCTCCTAAACAAATTTTAGAAACTTCTATATCAGTATTTTTAATCTTTTCAAATTTCATATATTCTACCTCTCTTTAAAAGTAAATTTTATTTTATTGAGTAGACTTCTTTTGCTAAATTAAATGCAGACCAAGCGTTAGGCCATCCTGAATAAAAAGCAATATGAGTAATGATTTCTGCCATTTCTTCTTTAGATACACCATTATTTTTTGCAGTTTCTAAGTGATATTTAAGTGAGTTATCTAAAACCCCTTTTGATATCAGGGCAGTAATTGTCACAATACTGCGAATTTTCAAGGGAAGTTCGTCTTCTCTAGACCATACTTCCCCAAAAAGTACATCATCATTTAATTCTGCAAATTTTGGTGCAAAATCTCCTAAAGAATCATGTCCCGCTGTTTGTTTTTTCATATTTTCAACCTTTCTAAATTTTAAATATATTATACAGCTTATAGTTAACTACAAGTCAAGAATTTAGGTCCTATATCACACTTATTCAGAGATTTGCTCAAAATCCGTCAATCTTTTATCTTCTAATTGTTTAGCATTAGATATTTTTAGGTTCATATTATTATCAAAGTTTAAAGAAAAAAGCTTAGCATACAAAATATCCAATATATACTGAATTGATTCTTCGGTAGAAAAATTAGCAATTTTTGAATATAATTTTTCTCTACTAGATATGTTTAAGGTTACAGTCGAGTATTTTCTTAAATAGCCTCCGCCACCTCCAGTAATACTAATAATTGGGACATTATTTTTTAAAAGAACATGCATTTGATTCATCGGATATTCTTGCACATTATTTCCCGAGTAAGAAATAAATATTGCACAATCATTTGGTGTTAGAGTTTTAGATAGTAAGCCTCCTTCATCAGAACTTACAACGAATGCTTTTTTTTGTATGGAATTTACGCTTCTTTTGAACAGCTCACCCATATAGTTATTCGGACTTCTTCCAAAAATTATTATTGATTCGGAAGCATCTAGAATTTTGGATGCTTTGTCAAGATCATTAGACGATAATAATGAAGCCGTTTCTTTTATGGATTGTATTTTCAATATCCCTAGTTTCTCAATAATTTCTAGAGTATTAGATGTGCTAGTGAATGGAAGATTGGCGTTAATATTCTCCGAATCATTTATTTGTGCAATTTCATGCGTAAAATCATAAACGAAATCTTTCCATCCTAAGTAATTAAAATATTTTCCAAACCTAACTAAAGTAGATTTGCTGGTATAAGTTAATCTTGCAATCTCCTCCATTGTATAATTACCTAAATTTTCTTGATTCTCTAAAATAAATTTTTTTATACTTTCTCTTGTGTCTGTTTGCTTAAATACAGCTGACTCCACTTTTTGATATAGATACATTATATTAGAATCTCCTCCGTTTAGTTAATATACAATAAATTCTCTTAAATGATTTTAACATATATCAGTACTAATATAATTTCTAAAAGTTAGCAACCTTTTCTTTTAGTTGAATTAGTTATATAGAATGAATTAATCTAAAATTTCCCCATTTGAAGAAATAACTTTTTTATACCAATAAAAAGATTTCTTTTTAGTTCTTAGCAAAGTTCCATTTCCGTGATCATCTTTGTCGACGTAGATAAACCCATACCTTTTACTCATCTGTCCAGTACTGGCCGATATCAAATCAATACAACCCCATGTTGTATATCCAATAAGTTCGACCCCATCAATTTCTACAGCATCTTTAAAAGCTTGAATATGCTTTTTTAAGTAATCTATACGATAATCATCATTTATCTCACCATCATCATCTAATTCATCATTTGCACCGAGGCCATTTTCAACAATGAACAAAGGTTTTTGATATCTATCATATAATTGATTTAATGAATTTCGTAAGCCAAGAGGATCAATTTGCCACCCCCACTCGGTAGAAGGTAAGTTCTCGTTTTTTATGGAAGGAAATAAATTACCTGTAGCACTTTTGTATTTATCCGGATCTGCACTTACTGTTCTGGAACAATAATAAGAAAATGATACAAAATCTACCGTATAATTAGCAAGTATATCAATATCATCAGACTCCATCTTTATTTTCAAACCTTCTCGTTCAAATTTCTTCAGAGCATATTTTGGATATTTCCCTCTTGCTTGAACGTCTATGAAAAAGTATCCTTCTCTATCTCTTTTAATAGCTTCCTGATAGTCTTTTGGGTTACAAGAGTATGGGTAATGACTTCCTCCTGTAAGCATACAACCTACCATATTATTATTTATTTCGTGAGCTAATTTTGTTACTTTTGAGCTTGCTACAAGTTGATGGTGCGCTGCTTGATATGTTATTTCCAGTTTATTATCTCTGTCTTCTTCCTCAAAAATAATTCCTCCACCTACAAATGGTTGATGCAAAAGTATATTTATTTCATTAAAAGTCAACCAATAATTAACATACGAATCATATCTTTCCATTATAGTTTTCGCATATCGAACATAAAAGTCTATTAGTTTTCTATTTTTCCAACCTCCAAAATTTTTAATAAGACTGACTGGTACATCAAAATGAGCTATAGTAACTAGAGGTTCTATATTGTATTTTTTTAACTCTTTAAAAATTTTTTCATAAAATTTCAAACCTTCTTCATTTGGCTGATCATCATTTCCATTTGGAAATATTCTAGTCCAAGATATTGACATACGGTACACTTTAAAACCCATTTCCGCAAAAAGGTGTATATCTTTTAAGTAATTATCATACATATCAATAGCATCTTTAGCAGGATAATAATACCCTTCTTCCCATGCTAACATTTTATGGTCTCCTAAAGCTACAGAACTTCTTTCATTTCCCATAGGCAAAAGGTCAACATTTGACAAGCCTCTACCACCTCTAAGTACAGCACCTTCAGCTTGATTAGCAGCTGTTGCTCCACCCCATAAAAAATTTTTATCTAGCAATTTTATTCCTCTTTCTAAATTTTAGCTACTAATACATTATCACCATTTGCTGCAAAGCCAAATTTAGTATTATTAATTGATGAGTATTGGAAAGTATTAGTTACAATGACAGGTACTTGAGTAGAATATCCAGCTTTTTGTATTTGACTTATATCAAACTCAAGAAGCAACTGTCCTTTTTTTACATGTTGATTTTTTGAAACATATGATTTAAAAAATTTCCCATTTAGTTCTACTGTATTTAAGCCAACATGAATTAATATTTCGGCACCACTATCTGATAATAAGCCAATTGCATGTTTAGTTGTAAAAAGCGCTACAATTTTTCCATCAAAGGGAGAGAAAACTTATCCTTCATCTGGGTTAATTCCAAATCCTTTTCCTAAAGCTTCAGAAGCAAAAGCTTCATCATTAACATCATGTAAAGAAATAATTTCTCCTGAAATAGGGGTCGAGATGACTGAATCTTTTAATTCTGTCTTTTCAACTTCTTCTTTTTCTTTTTCTTTTTCTTTTTCTTTAACTGATGGAGTTTCATATTTAAAACTTAAAACATAAGTAATAATTCCTGTGACTACAGCTGAAATAATGAGAGCAATAATCATATTCCAAAAGAACTTCATAGTATTATCACCAATGTATAATAATATAGCTGGAAGTCCAGAAGAACCTGTTGCGAATCTATGTGAATGGGTTAAACCTGCATAAAGCCCTCCAGATGCTCCACCAATCATTGCTGCAACAAGTGGATACTTTTTGGGTAAATTAACTCCATAAAGTGTAGGTTCTGTAATTCCCATATATGCTGTGATTGAGCCTGAAAAAGCTAATTGTTTCATTTTTTTATCTTTAGTTCTTAAAGCTACAACTAGTGAAGCTGTTGCTTGAGCTATATTTGAAACTAAACAACCTGGACCAAAAATGCTGTCATATCCTGAGCTAGCCATCTGCATAACTCCAAGAGGAGCAATACCATTGTGTAGCCCGAACATTACCATCAATGGTAATAATCCACCTATTAACACTGCTGGAACCCAACTTGCATTTATACTTAAGAAAGTGAAAAATGATGCTAAATATCCTCCTAAAATACTACCTATAGGTCCTAATATTGAAAATGCTAATGTTCCCATAATCAAGAATGTTAGCATAGGAACAAATACAAGTTCAACTGATTTTGGTACAATTCGTTTGAGAAAGCGTTCTATGTAAGACTGGACAAAAATAATTAGCAAGATTGGTATTACTGACCCAGTATAATTAGCTAACGTCAGGGGAATTACTCCAAACAAGTGCACAGGATGATCAGCTGTGATTAAGAGATTCCAATTTGGATGCATCATCATTGCAGCTATAGAAACTGCTAAAATCGGATTAGACTTGAGCTTCTGAGCAACAGTAAAAGCCAAAAGCATAGGAAGAAAATAAAAGACCGCATCTGCAAAGAGATTTAACATATAGTATGTTTGAGATTCAGTAGTTATAACTTTGAATACTATTAATAACGCTAAAACAGCCTTCACCATTCCCGCTCCAGATAAAGCAGGAATAACTGGTTGGAAAGTCCCTGAAACAAAGTCAATAATTACATTTATTATATTTTTCTTTTCTTTTGTAGTAATACTTGTAGTTTCACGGGAAGAAGGGATATGTTTTTCAACTTCTTCAAAAACATCTTGTACATGGGTTCCAATTACTACCTGATGAACACCAGCGTTATTTATATATTTTGCTACTCCTTCTAAATCTTCAATTTCTTTTTCGTTGATTTTTTTTCATCAATAACTTTGAACCTGAGTCTTGTTTGGCAATGATAAGCTTCAGTTATATTTTCTGAGCCACCTAAACTATTTATGATATCTTTAGCTAATTTTTCATAATTCTTTGTCATATTAGATATCTCCTTTTCTAAAAATTATATTACCACTTACTGACTGCGCTTTCAATCGTAATTGATATATTTGAAATCGATTTCATTTTATTATTATTATTTTTCTTGAAATTCATTTCAAAAATTCTAATTTATAGTTATTAACTATCCGTAATAAAAAAGCTATCGATTTCACGATAGCTTGAATATATAAATAAGTATTCCTAATAAACCTGTAACGATTCTCTAGTTAAATATTTTAGTGTTTCAAAGATAGATTGATGACTTGCCAAGTACTCCTTAACGCTAAAGATTCCACGACCAAGCTTTTGACCATTAAATGAGTACCACTCGTTCATCTTCTTAACCACACCCATTTGAATCGCTAATGTGACCACGTCAATTTCTTGAGAAAATCCATCTCCAAATACATTAATAACAGTTGGCTTTTTATATGGAGCTGATACCTTATTTTTAACGGTATGAAGCGTGGTTTTCTTACCGATAGTATCAATGCCATCTTTGATTTTTTCTCCTGATTTAACTTCAATCCGTACAGAAGAATAAAATTTTAGTGCCGACCCTCCTGGAGTGGTTTCTTTATTTAAGAATAGTCCACTCATGGTTGAACGCACTTGATTGATGAAGATAATGACCGTCTTTGTTTGGTTGACTTTTGAAACGAGCTTAGAGAGCTGTTCTGACATCATTTTAGCTTGCTGACCTGGAATACTTACCCCATCAATTTCTGAAGCAGGTGTCAGAGCAGCAACCGAATCAACAACAATCAAGTCAAAAGCCCCAGTCTTAACAAATTCATTAATCATATAAAAGGCTTCTTCACCAGTATCTGGTTGTGCAAAGATTAAACTATCAGCTTTTACTCCAAGGTTTTCAGCATATTCAATATCAAGTGAATTTTCTGCATCAATGTAGGCCACATATCCACCACTTTTTTGAGTTTCAGCCACAGCTTGAAGTGCTACAGTTGTTTTACCTGAAGACTCTGCCCCAAACAGCTCTATAAGACGTCCTTTTGGATAACCACCAATCCCAATAGCACAATCCAACGACAGAATGCCCGTAGGAAGTGCTTGAACATGTTGGGCTGCTTTTCCTTCATCATCTAAGATAGTATTTGAGCCAAATTTTTTCTCAATTGATTGTGTGGCTTTAAGGATAGCTAATTTCTTTTCTTCAGGGTCATTTATTTTATGTACTCGTCTCGGAGTATAATCTGGCTGTTCCACGAGTTTTCCTTTCATTATTGTTTGAGATAAGGGTCAAAATACTCCTTATCAGTTAATTTAACGATGCACTCCAAATCAATTTCTTGAAAATGACCATCTTGCTTTTTGAAAATAATTCCTGTTTTATCTTTCCAATCAAGAACGGTTCCAGTAACTTCTTTATTAGTTTTCTCAGATTGATATTCTATGGTAATCTCTAACTGCAGAGATTTAGCAAAAGAGAGCATTGTCATCTTATCATCTTGTTCCAAAGAAAACCCGGGCTCTTCAAAATTAAAATCAGCACGATAATCCCGATGTGCTGATGCTAATTCAGCGGTCGCAAAAGGATTCCACTTCATTTTTCCACGGTCTTCATAAGTCCGAATAGACTCATATTTACTATATGAACGGTCAACACGACTCAATTTAAGCCCTCCAATCCTCCTGCAGAGTGTCCACCAACCATTTTACTTCGAGCAACCGCACGTGAACCTTTCTTTAAAACCGTTGCTTTTTGGACAGAAACAAAGTGATACTTTTGACGGATTGAATCAAGGGCCTCTTGAACGGCCTCGTCTTTTTTCTGTTTGATGGTTTCTTCGTTTTCTTCATCGTTATCAAAGAGTGAAATAAGTTGATAGGGTTCGTCTATTAGATTATTTGCACTTACACCACCCTGTCTAACCGCCCCTTCATCGTATTTCTCATTAAAGAGTCTGGTAGCAATCTCTTGAAGGTCTTTTGTTGAACTTGTGGCCTCAATCTTACGTGAGACTGAGATAGATTTTTTATAATCTATATTAGAAAAACCAACAAAGAGTGAGAAATTTGTTGCTTTTTTCTTTGATTTTCTCAAACGGACAGCAATTTGCTCTGCCATCTCAGTTACAATCAGTCTTATTTCGCCTTTTCGTGTATAGTCTCTAGGTAAGGTTTGAGAGTTCGAGTAACTGACTGATTTTCTTTTATAGTGATCTGTCAGTCTAGTCTCGTCGATTCCATTTGCATGGAAAAATTGTTGTAAGCCAATCACACCCATTTCACGCTTCAGCATATCAGGTTCAGCATGAGCCAGTTCTTTGATAGAGTTTATACCTAGCTTATTTAAACGTGCTTCAGTACGTACGTTAATCCCCCAAAAATCAGTCATGTCAGATATTGACCATATCTTGGTTGGAACATCTTCATAGCGAATTAAAGCTCTCATATTTGAATTGTGCTTAGCATAATTATCCATTGCGAGCTTAGCCAGTAATGGATTATCTCCCATTCCAATTGTCACGTATAAGCCAGTCTGATGATAAATTTTACGCTGCAGCAATTGAGCCAATTTATCCATTTGTTCATACTTGTCAGTAATTTCTGGAAAGAAAAAATCTAATGATTCTGTGACATCAAGACAAGATTCATCAATAGAATAGGCATGAATTTCATCAATTGAGGTAATTTCCCTAAGGATATTAATGACTTCAAGATTTTTCTTAATATAGAGCAACATTTGAGGCGGTACAATGTAAGTTTGAGCAGCCCAACGTTCCACTTCAGCAATATACTTTGGGTCAGGTTCGACCGTTTGGCCAAAGATGTTAGTATGCTTTTGATACCATAACCGATAATTGAATTTTCTAGTATCTGGTAGGAAAGGCAACTCCTTAGAGTGGCTGACATTTGACATTCCAAAGGCTTTTTTAAATGTTGGACTGGCAGCAAGTATCAAACCATTTGAGTTATCAGCTCGACTCATGACACATAATGAGGTGGTCATAGGATTTAATCCACGTTCGATACACTCAATTGAGGCATAATTAGACTTCACATCCTCGAAGAAAATCGCTCGTCTAGGCTCACGTTCATAATCAAAATGATTGCTCCAGGCTGTCAAAATCATATCGACTCCTCCTGTTTGTATTATTCATGAACTATTATCATTTTTTGTGATATAAAAGCTCTTAATCTTATTATTTATAATACACTTTATCACAAAAACTGATAAAATACAACTCGAAGATTTTCTCAGGTATACAATAAAAGAACATACTTTTGATGTGAACCCCAAAAGCTAGACTTTTGAATGAGATAGAAATATCTCATTTTTTTAATATCGATAAGTAAGACGCTATTGAATTGGACTCATCCAGTTCAATTTTTTCTTAATTCGTTTGGTGTTGCAATAGTGAATCCATATTATGATTGATTGTTTAAGTTCGTCATAAGAGTTAAAAACACGACCATAATAGATTTCTTGCTTCAAAATCCCAAAGAAATTTTCCATGACAGAATTATCAAGACAGTTTCC
>JAAAKD020115284.1:0-10152 GCA_010014825.2 Danaus melanippus | reverse complement strand
GACGAAGAGAAAATGATTGTCAATTAGCCTGAAAAAAATTTACTTTCATTCGGGCTTATTTGTCTTGCCCGAAAAATCGTTATCTAATCTTTTGATTTTTCTCTTGACTTAATATAGTTTGTCTTTCCTTTTCTGTTTTATAGAGTAGAATTTCTTTACTAACCAAGCGATTCATTTGAGTGGCTAATTCCAATGTGTCTGAAAAATAGTCTAAATTACTCATTTGTAGCTGAGTAAGTCCTTGTAAGCCTTCAATAGGCTTTTGGAATGCTTTGTATTCTATTTGTTGTTTAGCTATGGCCCATGCTTCTCTTTTTTGATTAATCGAAGCAGCAGTGGATAACTCATTTATTTCTGCTAATACATCTGCAGTAATCACTTCTCTTAGCTCGTTTTCCGACAACGTATAATCTGGGAAACCTAGCTTTTTCCCGTATGTTTGCGTGACATCAAAATAATGAAAACCCATCATGCGGTTGTTCATTCTGCGTAAGGCAGAAATCGCTTTTTGTCCTTTTTTTACAAAGCGACCAATACTTTTCCAAGTATTAAAATCAGCTAAATATCTTGCATCTGGTACTTGTCCGTGAATACATAATTGCTCATCGACAGAATACTTATGCAAGAAACTGCTTTGCTCTAAAAAATGAACAAAGTTTTCGTTGCTTCGAGTAACATGTAGAAATGTTTCATCGTATAAGTTTAACAGTTTTTCTTTTTTTTCAGGGTTCAATATAAGTCGTTCCTTTTATTTCTCCCTTTTCACAAATCATAGTCTAAAAGATATGATTTGTCAAGAGAGAAGTTTTCAATCGTACCATTAATAGTCAAGACTAATTTCATTTAATTGTTCATTTTTTGTTGATTTATTTTGTTTTTTGACCTGATTAGTAGTTTTTGATAACAATTCAATTTTTTCTTTCAAATAATAGTTGGTTTGAGAAGATACATTTTTCAAGTCATCTTCTACACAAACTTCTTCTATTCGAAGATTCCCTTTCATTAAGTGCTCTGAAAGTTTCTCTGATAACACTTTTTTTTCGTCATCTAAATCCAACTCAGCATATTTGTAATAAAAAGGGTGTCCATTTACTTTATATTCTGTATATTCCATGTCAAAATCATCAAATGTCAATTCACGACTAATTGTCGCATTCCTAGAAAATTCTTCAATATACGGTCTATCTTTTTCAGGTAACGATTGTCTGTAGCTGTTTTCTATAAGTTTATTCATTGCTTTCATACCACTGACAGGTTGTTCCATTTCATACTCATCAATAATAGTTGCTAAATAATCAAGTTTTTCTGGTTCTATCGTTTCTATAGCTAGCCTATACTCACTTCCTATATTTTTTGATTGATTAACTTCTTTGACTAGCGTACTTTCTAATTGTTCAATAGTAAAATTTTCTTCCTCTAGCTGGTGCAATACCTCGAGTTGTTCTTGTGTATAATGATTATCCGTCAACGTTAAAACTAGGCGGTTTTCCGGAACAACCTGAATCATTTCTTCCATGGTCATGGACCAAAAATCAGGGTGATAACGGTCAATAGACGGATCTTTAAAAAACGCTTCAATTGTTCCGTGGTCAACATCTCGAATACGACCATCGCCACCCTCAGAATAACCACTCCATAAAGAACCATCTTTAAAAACATAAATGGCTTGTTCTAAATTGTCTGTTTTTTCGAATCCTTCGTCAATAAAATCAGAAAAATCAAATCTTGAACTCGTTTCTTTCATCACGTTTTCCCCATTTCTTCTTTTTATTATTTGGTAAACAAAAAGAGCATAACGGGTGGTTATGCTCTTTTTTTTACGTCTTAAATTGTTTGAGAATTATTTATTTTTAAATAGACATGCTTTGTTCTAGTTCCTGGTAAACTTTTTCATTCAAGTATCGCTGCAAGCTTCCCTGACAAGCTTTACGTAAATGACGCATCTGTTTTCTAAATTGTACATCCGAATATTTCTGTGGATTTTGCTTAATTGACACTGGTTTTTTTCTCATTGTGCCACGTCGTTGCTCAATTTTACGATCAACATTGCGAACTTTTTCTGGTAGTTCTTCTGTTTGAGAAATATCAAAAATTTCTTTTTTCTCAAACGTAAACGACCCATCTGCTTCTTTTTTTAGAGACACAATTTCTATTGGGTTGTCTTTTTCTTCTTCTTTTACTTGACGATTATTGAGTTGCCATTGCTTATCGCCTAAGAGAAACGTCGCTTGTGGATTAGTTTGTAAGATAGCTCGTTGATTGCCATTTGAAAACACATGTAAATTCGTTTTTATTTTCTTGTTGTTTTCGTGTAAGGTGTGTTGTTCTGTGTAATCACTATCTGTAAGAAGGATTTCTTTTGCTAATTTGTCATGCATAAAAATACTTGCAGGTTCAGAATAGGGTGACCCTTCCACTTGGCGAATATGCATCCCACGTTTTTCTACTTTCCTATTTATTTTTGAGAGCGATTCTTTATGAAAATATTCTTGATTCCGTTTGTCTAATCGTTCCTTATTTTGATGGAAATACTGTTGTAAGCGATCAATTGATTGTTCCATCTTTGTATCTATTTGTTGTTCTTTTGATGAGCGAATAGACGAGCTAGTGCTTGGCACTTCTTGTGGCAACGGCTCCAAAGATAAATCAGTTGTTTCTTCCACAGCTATTTCTGGTGGAACGGTAGTATCCAAGGAAAGAAATTCCTCTGCAGGTTTCGTGAACGCATCTTCTGATGGTTCAGGTCGCCAGTCCAAGTCACTTTCTCTAAATCCACCAGCTCCCTTCTTTTTTTGACGTAGTTCTGGATGATTTTTTACTTCCTGTAAAATTAGATTCCCTATTCTTGAATAGAGGCCATTCTTTCCATAAAGTTTTTGTTCAAAGTAGGTAGGTTCATTTCGAGGATTGCCGTAAGCTTCTTCGTATTCGTTGGATATTTTTTCTAGCTTAGGGAGTATCTTTGCCATTAATTCTTGCCCATCATCTTCAAGAAAATGAGTAATCAGTTGGTCTACTTCTTGTTTAAAATGGTGTTTCTCCGCAAAGCCGTATTTCCAGAAGTATTGATTGTCAGGGAGTTTATCTAGTAATGCCAAAAACTTTTCTTCATAAATACCTTGAGAGAATTGTTCCTTACAAGACTCTGCCATTTTTTTCTGATGGTTAAGACATGTTTCTAGCATCGCTAACTGCTCTTTATTTTGCATTAATTCATTGACAAATACTCGCTTAGTCGCACGAATATTTTTCTGTAAAAACTTCCCTTTGAATTGCCAACCGGATTTACTAGGGTCTTTCGGGTGTGTGTAATTGATCCATTCTCTGGTCGGATTTTTTTCTACATACCCGACATGGATATGGATATTGTCAGTGTTGTAATGGATTGCACCGGTCCACTCCCCTTTTAAGCCTTCTTTTTTTTCCAATTCTTCAATAGCTAAACGAGTGGATTGGTATAGTTGTTCTTTGTTTAAGTGATTTGTTTCGGCATCTAAATAGTGATGTTTCACTAACCACTCATTACGAAAACTGAACACCATTTGCCACAATGGAGACTTATTTTTTTGCGCCTCCTCAAAGTAGTTTTTCATTTCCTGAACCACATGATTTGGTGCTTTATCATATGCTTTTGTAAAAAGCGCCGACGTTTTTTCTGGATTAGACATATAATCGTTGTAGGTCGCAAACATTGTCTCGTTCCCACCTTCAATGGCGGAGACACTATCCGACTGATTGGTTGGAGAAAATGCATTAAAGGAATCAAAGTGTTCGTTTCTGGTTGCTTCATTTCTTTCCATGTAATCGAGGTATTCTTGGTACGTGTTGGAACCTGGCATAACAAAGGCACTTGTTAGAATAATGCCCGCTGTTTTTTTACTCATCGTCTACGGAATAATTAGAATATTTTTTTTGATTCATGGCCGCAATCATGCTCGCTTCTCGTTTCTTTGCCAGGATTTCTTTTGTTTGTGTAAGGGCGAAAGAGTCCTCGTTATCTCGTACAGAAAGTTCCATTGTTTTTGCTAGGGCATTGAATAAAATGTTGGTTATTTCGACGTGTTCTTCAATCACAGACAATAATTTTTTATTTTGTTTTGTAAGAGATAGAATTTCTTCCAGATAATCTTTTTTAGGATTGTCAAAGGCGTCTAATAAGAACGACAACGTTTCACCAATCCTGAATCCTTTTTCTTTTGATAATTGAGTCAATCTTTCTTTTGTTTCAACAGACATATAAATACTATGAAGTTTCTTTTCCTTACTCATCTTCATCATTCACCTTTCCATCTTCAATTCTATTTTTAATGGCATATTTTGTTACTTCATATAATTCTCTTAACAGAAATTCAGTCCCCATATGCATGGTTTCGATTGCTTCCATTGTGAATGCTTTATAACGTAGTTCTGTTTCTAATTGGAACTCTTCATAAGCTATTAATTGAAGTATTTCCCTTAACATTTCATCTCTTCCTGAGTACCCTTTTTTTTTAGCAACAGTGACTAATCTTTTGGCTACATCTTTGTCAACATTTCGTATAGTTAAAGTGATTGTTTCAGTCAATTACCTTACATCTCCTTTTCTTTTCTTAAGTTATTTATTCTAAAATCTTGCTTAATTGCTTCATATATTTCGGAAGAGCATAAGGGGGAATGGGGGGCACACAAGGTGCCCCGCCTTGCAGTGCAAGGCTTCCCGGTGTATTACACATTCGTTCTCTTTTAACAATTACTTAACACCACGTAACAACTTTTTAACAGTGAAATTAATAGTTTTTTAACAGCACTTAACAAATCTTAAACAG
This sequence comes from Danaus melanippus, assembly GCA_010014825.2. Classification (NCBI taxonomy): domain Eukaryota; kingdom Metazoa; phylum Arthropoda; class Insecta; order Lepidoptera; family Nymphalidae; genus Danaus; species Danaus melanippus. The sequence continues at coordinate 5,347 of JAAAKD020115284.1, read as the reverse complement.
CTGTTTTAACAAAAAATTAACACCACCTAACAATTTTTTAACAGCTGTTTTAACAACCTTTTAACAGCACTTAACAATTTTTAACAGCTCCGTTTTCACTATGGCTTTAGAGTTAATTGTTATTTTTTACTTATACTTTGTTTCTTTTCCGCAAGTTTTTGTAGTTTTTCTGCCATCAATTTTTGTTCATTTTTTATCTCGTCACTGGCTTTGTCGTACTTCTCAATGTCTCGTTTTAAGCGGTCAATTTCTGCTTGTGTTTCTTCTTTTTCTTTACCAACTTTGTATTGAATTTCCTCGGAATATTGATAAATTTTGTCGTAAATTTTACTTAGCTCTTCTTCAATTTCTTTTTGACTAGTGGCTAGTTTTTTCTGTCTACCCTTAGTCTCTTTTTCTTCTTCTGATAGGACATAAATAAGATAGTTCTCTTTGGGTTTCTCCGTTAGTTTTTCATTTGTTTTACTCTTTCGAACATCCCAATAAAGTGTGGCTTGCTGTGAATTACTTTTGGCTGTTTCGGCTTGCTTGTCATCCGCTTGGTTCACAGACGTGGGTGCTTTTTTCTCCGCATTGTACCCAAAATCAATCGCTAATAGTTGCCATTTTTCAGGAATGTTTGTTAGCTGAACAAGGTAATAATTTTCAATTAATGGGACTAATTTTGCCTTTACTGTTTGTTGTTTTGATACTTCCCCTGCAAAGACAACATATTCTTTATTGACTAAATCTTTTCCATCGTCCACATGTAAAAAGATTTCGGCATACCCTGTTTTTTCATTCACTTCTCTTGAGAGAACAGTGACTTCATTAGAGCCAATTTTTGTGACATTTGCTTGCCCTATCCCACTGTCCTTAAGTGGACTATCATCTTCAAAAAAGTTTCGGGAGAAAGCAAAAAAACAGTACCCAACCATCGTCAAAAGCCCCATAAAAAGATAAAGTTTTGACGAATACTTTTGCCATCTTTTTTTCCATTTGTTGCTCTTTTTCTCCCCTGATTGCACACGGTCTCGAAAATTTTCAATCCGTTCTTTTATAGTGTTTATCTTCTCGTTCATGGGCTTCACTCCGGCATAAAATAATTACTTGGCAAATCTCTAGGAGCAACTTGCTCCGTAAAATCTTTGATTTTCCAGTGGTTATTCTTGTCTTTTTCCAATTTGAATCGATCAATATATTTCACATCAAACGGAGCGCCATTTCCATGTTTCGTTGTAACAAGGATACAACCAATCATGACTGCTTTTCCTGTCACTCCATTTAGCTTCACGTAATATTGTTCACTTGCTGTTTCTTGGTCAATTCGAAAGTCTGTCTTGTAATCATCCACCCATGCGGGGCGAAGTTTTTTTGATAAGTTAGGCGTGACAAGCTCTTTTAAAGTAGCTAATTTCTTTTCTGCTGTGTCCGTATTTATGTCATAATAGCCAGCACGAAATTGTTCCCCAATCGCTTTCAAATTTTCATATTCTTGGTGAGAATAGGAATGTTTTTCAATCGGAATTTCTTTAGAAGGTTGCCCCACTTTTTGCTTTTTCAGTTCTTCCAGTTCTTTTTCTAATTGGGTTGTTTTTTCTTGTGATTGTTGGACTTGTTCAGTTTGTTTTGGCAGTAATACTTTCTGGGCGTAGGTGATTGTACCACCTACGCCCAAGACTAAACCACAACAGCCTGTCACAAGATATTTTTGTATCATTTTCAACAGTTTTTCCTCCTAAAATTATTTATTTTTCCGAACAATGCTTCGGATTTTCGTAATGTCATAGGTGCGATTATATTTTGCGACAATTCTTCCTCGTTCGCTGTTTTGTTCATAGGTTGAGAAGGCTTGTCCGCCATTTGAAACACTGGATACAACGCCTGTATGTCCCCAAACTTGAGGCGTTAGAATTCCTCCAGCATACCAATTGACAATGTCTCCTACTTGTATATCTGACGGTTTCGGTTCGATAATTACGGTCCAACCAAAGGCTTGCCAGTTGTAATCTTCACCAATTCGTTCGGCATAATCAAAGCCACTTCCACGCAATTGTGGGCCACCTAACTTTTCAACATAATAAGCAGTAAGCATGTAACATTCTCCGCCATATATTGACTGACCAACAATCGATTCTAAGACTTGGATATTTCCACCATTACCTTGATTCACTCCTTGTTGCATCGTCGCAACATATTGGTAAATCAATTCCGCATAGAACATATTTCCATATAAAAAGCGCCAGTTCCCTCGTGAATTGGCAATCGGATTGGTGTAGATTGTTTTAGCTCCGCCTGCTTGCTGACTAGCAAATTCTGCGCCTGCTTCAAACGAATAGGATCGATTTTTAGCGTGCAGCCACCCTAAAAACCCGCCTCCGTAATTGTAGGCTTGTAACACCGCCTTACGGTCTTGAATGCCATACTGTTTGGCTAAATCTAAGCAACTTTTATAATGGGTCACCCCTTGACGTATGGATTGTTCCGGGTCATTTATTGTGTTTGGTGCTAAACCTGCACTTTCACTGGATTGAAACGGATCGCCCCCACGTCCTCCGGATTCCACCATGATAATGGCCAATAAATAAGGGACTTCATCAGGAATCCCCAGGTCTTTTGCTACACGTTCGACAATTGGTTTTAACGCCAGTACTTCAGGCGGAAGGCCAATATTTTCAGCGGGGGATAAATTGGTTTTCTCTTGCGTTTCTTCTCCAACAATAGCTAATAACGTTCGTTGTGCTTCTTGGACAATCGCCAGACAAACAAGTCCAATGGAGAACACCGTTACTAGAAAAAGGCCAATTTTCCATTTCCATACTTTTTTCATACCGACACCTCTTGTTGTCGTTGGGTTTGTTGTTGTTTCGTCCACAACGCCTGGGCTTTTTTCTGTTCTTCTTGTTTTACTTTCCGACTAACTAATTTGCCTGTTTTTTGTTTTTCCAAGCATTCATTCCAGTCTCCTTGTTCAATTGGGGGTAACCGCAAAGAAAGGTTCGCTGTTTCTTTCAATGTTTCTGACTGGCAATAGGTTTGGTGTACTTGCTTTACAAAATCTCTTCCAGGTAAATCGTTATTAACTGCTAGAACAATTTCTCCTTCTTCTGTCCCTAATACTGCAGATAAATCATGGTAGGTCTGCCAAAGAGTTTCTTCTTTTAGACCAGACAATGAAAGAAACCATGTATTGGCGGGTAGATTGTCTTTTTCTAACTCATACAACGACAAAGATTCAATCGGTGCTTCTGTCACAAACAACGTCATAGGCGAGCGAAAATCTACATTTTTTCCAAATAAAAAACCACGATTTCCGTGGCTGTTTTCTGCAATTCCTTTAAAGTATTTTCGTTTCAATTCCATCGTGCCATCGGCAGTTGTTTTGATTCTTTTGGCTAAAGGAATCGCATAAGTACCTTGAATATCTGCCCCCACGGGAATCCCTAGCTGACCTTTGGCAATTTCAGAGAATTTAAACAGAATGTTATGGCGGTTGTCTGAACTAACGAGTTTTTTATCGACAAACTCTTGAATCGTTTCGTCGGATAAATGACGGGATTTTAAGTAGTTTAGTCCCTGGTCATCAAAGGTAGCTGTATCGTAATTGCCCGCCTTAGACAGTTTTTCTAACGTAAAAGGCGTTGTCTTTTGGATAGGCTTAGAAAAACGACGTTCTTGATTAGTGGTCTTGGTGCGTTGTTGTGAGAATTGATACTCTAACAACTCTGTGACGACCTGTTCATACGGTTCTTGGTAAAAGGTCATCACAAAGTTTATTGCGTTATTATACGAGTTTAGTCCCTGAGAATACCAGTTCACCACGCCTGTTTTTACATTGGCTCGTAGACTATCATGCAGCGTATGTTGCATAAATTTTGACGACACTTTTTCGAAAGTTTCTCCTCTTGCTTGTAAATACTCGTACATATTGGTACGTCGGGCGACGGCTATTTGCTTTTTTGAAAAAACGGGAATTTTTGGCATTTCTCTGCACCTCCCAACCTATGAACTGAGAAACGATAACAGAAGATAAAGAAAAAAGACTGCTACTACCACTAGGTAGAGCCGTCTTGTTTGAACGCCTTCCTTTTTTTCTGTGCCATCAAAGACCATTCGTTTCCAATTCCTCTGTATCTTTTGTCGTATTGTTTGTTTTTTAACTGGTTTGTCTTTTTTTTCCATCTTTACAAGCCTCCATCAAAGATTTTCTTTTCTGTATCAGATAAGCCATAACGAAACTTGATATTCTTTGCTCCTTTAATGTTTAACAATATGTCTCGCTCTTCAAAGCCAATAATATCTGCAATATCATAGGGGCTTAACTGATTCCCAAAAACCTTGCGTAACAACTCTTCCGACGATTCATCTTGTTTGAATAAAAAACGATAGGTGGTGAGTTTAAAGAGATTGATCACGATTTGAGAAATTTCCCCCATCACCCCATTGTTGTAATCTGGGAACGCATCCGCAATATCATGTAAGATATAGGTTTGGCCAATAAGTAGCTTTCGCCCTTCCCGATTGTAGCGGTCAAGAGCTTTCAATAATTCCTTGTTCTGTGTACGAATCGGATTATGAAACTCGTCTGAAGTAATATTGGAGTAAATTAACTCGTCCACTCGTTTCTGCCTACGGTCAAAGAGATACTTTTCGCGCTGCCCCACTCGAACAGCCTCACTGAAAGCCGCCGTATAGAGATTATAATATTGAGCATTGTACGTGGATATATCTGATTTCACTAAGTTTTCCATATTGAACGTCACCAGTTTTTTGTCAAAAAAATCAAAAGTAGACTTTTGATTAAAAATAGTGCCAGATTCTGTGATAAACGATTCTAGCTTATTGATCAAGTCATACATTGATTGCTTGGCAAACGATTCTTTGAGTTTGTTGTATTCTTGTTTCGCATAGTCTAAAATATCGGAATAAACAGGATACTGTTCTGCCGCATATTGAGTAATTTTACTTTCTTCTAAGCCATGAGAAGTCATATACGCTCGGTATCCATCATTAAACACTCGCTTGGCCGTCGTCATTAGTGGGCTATCAAAGGCAATGTTTTCAGCTAAACCAAAAACCAACCGCATTTTTACCAGATTTGTTTTTAACGATTGGGCTTCTTTGGTTTGCTTGGTTGCCGCATCTATGTCAGAACGATAGATTTGACAAGGGTTTAAGCGAACTTCTCCTGCGTCAAAATATTCGCCACCTAAAGTTTCCGTTAAACGTTTGGTTTCGTCACTGACATAAAAACCATAGTGAATATTGTTGTATTCGATGGCTTGTTTTAGTTGTTTTTTTGCAGCGGTTGTTTTCCCAAACCCTTGAGCACCGATAATGATACTACTATAGGATTTTCTTAAACTAT
>JAAAKD020115239.1:0-10163 GCA_010014825.2 Danaus melanippus | reverse complement strand
TTCAACTGCATTTCCTGCTATAATGCCTTGGAAGTTGCAGTTGCCTAAAAATAAAAACCTCGTTGAAAAAAAATATAGTGTTCAATACTTTATACAATAAAATTAAAAAGTAAAAAACAAAATAATAAGGATGTAGAATTTCGTACCGATTGAGACTTTCATTTCAGGAATAGATACATCAATACGCAATCTGTTGAAGATGTAGCTGTATTCTAAGTGATTGATGCGGATGTCACTCATACCAGAGAAATGTAGCTTTTCAATGACACCTATTAGTCTTACGTCTCTGTTGATAAATCCACAGTGTTCATTATTATATTCAGTTAATATACGTTATATGCACACAACTACCTAATATGAACTACCTGCGAGTTTATTTGCTCAGAATAATTATATACTTGTTCAACTATTTACATTAATAAAATATACAATTTCCAAAATAAAAGTATCCTTATTACGTTTTCTATGAGTAGATAATTATTAAGTAAAAGTCTTGTTAGAATCACTTTATCTGTATCAGAGATCAATTATTAAAAAGTAGTTATTTTACTATCACAAAAATAAAACTAGATTTTTTATAAATATAGATAAAGATAATAATTTTAATCAAATACTTCATTTAATATTTTTCAAATTGCATTCAAAACTATTCCTTTTACTTACATAAATGATGGGTTAAGAGAGAATGGCCTATTTTCTACGTTCAGTGGGTCGAGACCCGCACTTTGAATTCTTTTAATAATTCTCTCAACCATGTTCCGAACTCTATCTTCTGCAGGATTTCTTTGGCTTAGCTGATCGTCTGCCGGTGATTTAAATTAGTTTTAATAAAGTAGTTGGTTTCAATTATTAATCTTATAATATATTCTTTATTCAGAATTACCGAAAAATCTGTTTTCTTCTGAGGGGAAGGCATAAATGCCTGCTACGAGCAAGACAATGGCGAAGAGTTGAAGTTTCATGTTGTCTGCTAGTTGCGCTATAGAATATAAAATAAAATTATTGGGAGTAAAATCAGGACAAAAACCATATATGACAACTTTTTTTTTATTCGTTTTTTTGTTAAATAAAATTTCAAAGAGCAAATGCATTTTTTGTTTATTCTCACCTGTTTGTATCCGCAATAATAATATTGCCCTTGTTTTCTGCAGCATTTATATTATTTGTTACGTAATACTATTGATACCCTGGTATAAATTAAAAGAAATCTTAATTCATTAATCCAATTATCTTCGATATTATCACTATCTTTCTTTTAATCATCCTAAAGACCTCCTGAAGTGACATTGGAAAGTTTTTATGATTAATTTGGTTCTAGAATATTAAAAAAAAACTTCCAAGTATATAAACACGCTGATGATGACTATATTTAAAAACTATTGGTGTATCTTTATACTCATTTTGAAAGAAGAAAACGAGGGGCTGATGTAATTGTGGATTGATATAAAAAGGAAAGTTAGTAAAGTATATACTACTTTTCAATTCGCTTACAAAAATTTTGGGCTTGCTTGAATATGACCAGCACTGGTATGCTATCTTACAAGACTCTCCACTTTCTGAAACTCCCCGTCGAATTCGGAATTTGTTTGTAATTTTATTAACCTATTGTTAGGCCCATTAGACTTTTGCAATATATTTCAATATACGTTATATTCGTGGTAGTAAGAATTTGCTGTTTGCTGGGAAATTAAAAGACAAACTCAGGTTAACTATGTACAAGCATGCCTTAAAACATCCATTTTGTCTTCCTCCGTAAAAACTGTTAATTTGACTAAAAATATACGAGCGTATTATGTAAAATGTAAATGATTCTGTAAATAATTCTCAGAATGGAATATTTTCAAACAGTCTATTAAAACTAGGAAATGGTGCATATCTTACAAAGGATAATGTATTTGTCATCCCTAAAGATATTAGTGATTACTGTTGAAGAGCTAATACAATACGTCTGTCCAGGTATTTCCGAAATAAAAGAGAAGCCTATGGAATGGTATTGCTGACAAACTACAGGGTGGCGCAATAGAACGTGCATATTGCGTCATCTTTTTTTGCGGAGTAGAAAACGCGCGGGCGGGAGGGAGCTTACATCGTTGGCTACTGGACTTTTAGCTACTATGACTCACTTCTACGGAAAGCGTCGCGCATTTTGTGTGCGCGTATTTTACGAGAACTCTCGTTCATACATTGTTACTAGGCGACTATATTGTGCTGAATATGGACTACGGCGAATTAGTGAAGCTCCGAGTGCTAATTTAATTAAAATATGGGTAAAGCGTTTTGAAGAGACGGGTTCAATGTTTAAACCACAAGTAAAAGGTAGTCCAAGAACATCTAGGACCGAATACAATATTGAGAGAGTTATGCGGTCGGTACAAGGAGATCCACAAATTTCGACTCGCAAGAGATCATCTATCTTAGGCGTATCGAGACGAAGTTTGCAATGAATTTTAAACTTAGACCTTAAAATGAAACATACAAGCTGCAATTATCATAAGAATTGAAAGAGTCTGACTTCACAGCAAGGCTCGCATTTGCGAAAGAAATGCTTAATCGATTTTCCAATTTTGACAATATTCTTTTCTCTGACGAGGCCCATTTCCATATCAATGGGTTCGTAAACCGTGAAAATTGTCGTTACTGGAGCAGTATGAATCCCAAACTCAAATACCAGAAGCCATTGCATAGTCATAAAGTGACAGTGTGGGCAACAATCTCTGGCAGAGGAATAATTGGTCCTTTTTTTGTTTGAAACTGAGAGGGGGCATAACGTCACCAGCTCCCATTTATAGAACGCGAAAATCTCTTCAGACTGTACTACAAAGGCCCCGAACATCTGGCAAATATAAACCAGGAACTACTGTGTACCAGACACTGTCCAATGGACGTAGCCTACGCGTTCAAAGATAACTACCGAGGACCCTTTATCTAACTTACACGCAGAAAGAGAAATCTGAACTGCAGCAAGAAGGATACGGAACAGGAGAAGAATTCCGCACCATGACTATTCACGAAGCACAAGGTCAAACCAGCGAGATTGTCGTAGTTATAAAACGCAGCCCCACAAACTGCTCACTGCATGACAGCATGCCACACGCGGTAGTAGCTCTGTCCAGACACACAAAGGCGTTCGTTTACTATTCAGATAACCAACAAGACGCACTGGGAATAATCGTCACAAAAGTATCAAGAGCAACCAGTCGACAGATTGAGGAATATAACATCAAGATGGCAATCCACTCGAGGGACATCAACACAATCAACACAATAACATCAAGACCTTCAGCCCACCAGAATTAATATGCACCGTTATATCTAACATAGATATCCACATCAATATGTCTAATGCAGCCCTAAGCTGCAAAAATATCTAAATTAATTATAAAAACTGAGAGCTATTTTTTAAGAAATCTTTGTAAAAAATCAAAATTATAAGTCTAACAAGGGCATGGACCCTAGAGTTCATGGAGATATAAAATAAAATAAATAAAAAAAAAAAAAAAACGTCACTGTTAATACTGAACGCTATGTTGCGATGTTGGAAGGTTTTTTGGCTCCAGAACTTAAAAATTCAAGAATGGTGAACTCTAAGACTTGGTTTCAACAAGACGGAGGTACCAGTCACACATCGAATGATTCCATGGCGGTTATGAAACAGATGTTCCCTGGCAGACTGATTTCGAAAAGAGGTGATATCCCGTGGCCCCCACGTAGTCCAGACTTGACGCCTCCTGATTTTTTTTTGTGGGGATACCGTAACACAAAGACTACAGCAACAACCAAGAAACAACGTTCAGCTCAAGGATAATATCCGTGGTGAAATGGCAGCAACTACATCAGGACTTTTGAAGAAAGTTTTCAATAATTTCCGTTTGCGGTTAGAAGAGTGCCGTCGTTGAGAGGGTCACCGTTTAGATGATGTTATTGTTAAAAAATAAACTTCAGTTATTACTTTACAATGCCTCAGTTTTATTTTAACTATAACTTTTGTATTAATTTTTTAAATATGCACTTTCTATTGCGCCACCCCGTATATTAACTCCGTAGAATGAACAGGCCGCGTCTATTAACAGTATATTTTTGTATAAATCAATAAAAACACCTTGCCAAGTAGATTATGTTATTAATTACCTGGTCGTATTCTTAAATTACCAAAAATCATTGACTTGCACTGCGAAAAGTTACACCGGTAATAGTGTCGAACCGTAACCGTAACCTGAAAAATTCGTTTATGCCGTTATTTTGACTCTGTGTACTGTAGGAGCAGCGGTGTACATGCCGCCTATTCCATTTGACTATAAAAATCTTCAATTTCCTCTGAAAGTTGGCTTTGCTATTTTTATTTTTAGTTGGTTTGCTATTTTTAGTCGGTTAAAAATATATCACTCTTAAAAAACAGTATGTTGCTTATTCACATTCCAGCTTTCCCTCTAACCTCTTCATACTAGCAAAAGGTGACAAAATTAAAAATATGATTCACAAGAAAATCCTGTGAGAACTTTTCCATCTATTTATCACCCAATACATTGACTGGACATAAGCCTCCACAAGGACATCGTTATGATAGCTTGTCCTGTGCTAAACAGTGCTAGCTGGTTCCAGAGACTCACTAGACCGTAAGAGCGTCGCGTCGTGACGTGACGTGACGTGACGTCGTAACCTCTTCGTCACGGATGCATTGGTTTTCCCTTTTTTACACAAAAATTCGTTGTATTTTTACCTTTTATAAATCTATATGTGTACTTCTATTATAAATTGAGACAATTAGATTTTTTATTTTTTTTACACATGTAATCGATAGACCATGAAAAAGGGGACAATTAAGTGAAAAATCCTAATTCTGCTGGAAGTCATCATTCCACGCGGATCAAGTATCAGGCCAAAGATAGTATGTCATAAAATTTTAAAACCAACCTATAAAAGACTGTTATTGAACGATAACATAAAAGATATTATTGTTTTAAATCTTTACCAGACACAACCGATTCTAATTGAATAATTTGGGAACGCTTACCTTCAGAATATTGTTATTTTTATTATATTATTATTGTTGTTGGAAGTAATGAAGAGCGTTTTAATTTTATCAAAATAACGCAAGGGCACAGTTGCAATCCTTCTTGTTTTAAATTAGTTGAGACAGAGTTATTCGGGTACTTTTTGAAGTATTATAATTAGTTAGAATGTGAAAACTAGATATTCAAGGTGCAAACGGAGTCTATTTAATAAGAATAACAATAAAAAATAAAAGAAAACTGCAAAAAAATCCCTTATAGAATTAGAAAGTGCGGTATCGGAGATTTCTATATAATAAGTAATATTGTCATCAAACCAGTTTTACTTAGTCCTATTTATACAGTATTCCAGAAAGTAGTAAAGTAAAGTAATTCTTATTGTTCACTTAGAAATTACTATCCGACTGTTATTAATTAAATACAGAAAAACTAGAAAATTATAGTTTTGAAGTCGGTGCGAAGTGCATGATATAATTTTGTCAAAACAATTTTATTACTTTAAAGTTTGTTTTAGAAATTATGTACTTATGAAATGCTGGCTTACGACTTATAAATCATTAAAAACAAATTATGAAAGAACACTTCAATGTAATAATGTTGAATACAATTTATACATAATTGACTATTAATAAAATAACTACATATGTATACTCAAGATGTGAAGTATGTTAAAAATAAACAAACACAAACCCCTGTCGTAGCTTAAGAGCAAGAACACACTTGTCTACATTTTTGATGTGACCTATTTGTGTGGTGCGCCTGAAGTTAATTTTTGAGTAAATCTTACCGTATTACGAAATACTCTATAGTTTCTTTTGTTTCAAGTAATGTGTTTATTTATTCATCAGGCTATGGACCGAGGCCGACGTGTTAAAGTTTTTCGGTGAAATTGTGTAGAAATAAAGCAATAAAATCAAAATTGTTAATATATGTAACCTCAAGCTTAGGTCGCAATTGGGGAAAATTTCATGTCAGCTTAAATTCAAATTATAAACCATGTCATCAATCTATAGTATCATAGTAATTGAAAAGCTTACTGATATATGTATATGTATGTATATGTAAATATATATTTATGTATGTATATATTTACTATATATATTTATAGAGAGAGTATATATTTGCAAAAAACAGAAGCACGGGTGAGAATAAAGTTAAATATAAAATATATTTTGTTCTGCTCTATAATTGTATATAAATACATATTTTTTACTAACTACATAGTATATTGTTACAACAGAGTCATATTTTAACCACAATACGTAAGTTTATATTTATTATCCCCAACTTTAAGAACACAGGAACTTCAATTCTTCATCGGAGGGCAACATTTATGGTAATTATGAATATAATTTATGAAAATGAAATGCTTACAAATAATGTATATGGTAATTTGAATTAACAGAGTTAGGTCAGCCAATCCAGATTAAAGCTGCGGGAGATAGAGTTCGAGAAGGATGTGCGAAACTTATTGAAAAAATTACATATATGTAATAAATAATTCAGTCCATTTTTACTTGAACCGATACTCCCATTTTTTCTCGTTGCTGATAAGTTTATCTACTAAGATAATATTAGATATTAGATATAAAATATTTATATTATTTGAATTTGCTAATCTTAGGAACTACTAGTCTTTTTTTAATTATTTTCAGTGTTGCAGAGTTCATTTACCGAAAGATGAAATCGAGATATATCGAGAGAGAAAATTTATTTTCAAAAATTAAAGATAATTGACGTGAGAGCATTGACGCGCACCTCAGCTGCAAGACAAACTGACCTGATATACAGGCTGGAAATTCAAATATAATTTAAAACACACTTAAATAGAAATTATGAATTAACAAACTAACATAAATAGACATTTTACAATGAACTTTTCGAAAAGGCTCATACCATACTTACCTGCCCTTAAAAACGTCTAGAAATTCTCTGTAGAAGAAGTTCACCTCTTGTACAGTGTTTCCTAAACAATTCAATATACATAATACAATAGAAACATCATAAGAACGGTACTAAATTTAACAGGAAATTGAAGATATTTCAAACTTAGAAAATTTATTTAGTGATAACACCATCTTCCCCAGAGCAATGACATAAAATTTTAGTAATATGTTCTGTTCATTGACTCATCTGATATGATCTTTAACGATATTTCTTTGACCAAGTTTGTTGTAAGACTCAGTCAATAAAAAAAATTATAACAGTTAGCAAAATATTTCTTTGTTAGGATATTAATAATAATGTTCTTTTTTTATCTATCAATAAATTTCAATTTTACCACCCACCGTTCCGTACGTTAGCGCCTGCGACGACGAAAAGGAAGAGGTTAACTAGAAGGTTAATAAATATAAATGTAAAAAACGACTATTTTGTTTTCATCTGCAAAAATATATAAATACTGAATGATAAAAATAATGGTTTAAAATCAATTTTTATACCAATATATATTTTTTTATATTTTTATCGATTAATTTTTGGTATAAAAAATTAATCGATAAAACATTTCCTTTAAATCGATATAAGCCAAATAGTCATAATTGAATACATTTAAAAGTTATTATTAATACTAACGTTATTTAACAAGCAAAAAATTTATGATATTCCATATCAAGAATTAATACGTCGGTAACACTTCATACGAATTATTAATCAAAGTACTTATTTCTTTATTGCCTCCGTTTTCAATTGCTTTGCTATTGAAAAGCTAGATTCTGAATGTTAAGATTAAAAGTTTGGAGTTGAAATGTTGTGGAAGATCGAAACTTTTTTTTGTTAACGCGGTGAAAGGTTTTATACCTAGCCCTCCGTCTAGGGGAGACGGAGGTGGTTATGTGGGATTCACGGGCCAGAAGGGCCAATGCTACCCGCTAAAACACCAGCGGTCACTCCTCTCCGTTGCCGCCTAGTGGATCGCCACGGGAATCGCCGAAAAATACATCCGCGACGAACCGACGGCAGACCGCGAACGGCCACCTCACTCCTTGAGGGCTCACTCCAAGTGACTAGGAGCGTCCCCTCGCCTAGCGGCCTTGCTTAATCGCGAGAGGGTTAGCCTCTTACCCCTCCCACCCAAGCCTCCGCGGTCAGTCTCCAACCACCCACCGACAAGAGCTAGCACTCGACGGCAGACAGAGCGGAAACCGACCAACAAGAGAACTCAGGCCTCCGGAGAGACCCGAGTTTCCCCTCCCCCCCAAGACAGCCACGGACGACCTCCTGCCAGACCCGTGACCGTCTGTCTCCAAGGGCTGTGCCCCCAGCCCTCCCCCCCCCGTGACTGATTGCACCTGAATACACCGGTGGGCGATGGGGTCATCATGTCCCGACGCCGGAGTGGAAGATAGAAACCTAAATTAATCCATACCGAATCCCCGTATTAACATAATCTGGCTCATGATAACATAATAAAAGTGGTAATACCTTTTTATAGCCATACTTATACATCATTCGATAATACATCCGGAGATTACTATCGTCGTTATCTTAAAGTAATTAGGCAATGTTTGCTTATCGGTACTATGGAAACAAAATTACAGTTGATTGAAATAATAAAATCAACGAATGTAATATATTATACATTATTCCTCAAAATGCTAGATAAAGCAAAAATAAAAATGAGTATATATTTTTTTATATTTCTATTTTATATCTTATTGATTATTCAACTGTTTTTGTATTGAATATGTAAAGTAAGTAATCAGAATCCGATATTATTTGTGGTACTAAAAGGTATTAATGCAAAATTATACGTAACCACACTCCCCATTATTTCAAATTCGATATTAACATACTAGTATTTATTTGCTAAGGTTATTTGTGTAATATTTATACCATAATTACATATGTTGAAAAATACGATCCCTTATTTTTTTTATTAGAAGTCATTCTGCTTGTTTTATATTCGAATAAAATGTATTGTTTCTATATGTTAAAAGAAAAATTTTTTTTTAATTTATTATTTTGAAATTTGCATTAATTTAATGATTTTCCTTTTCCATGATTTTTTATCGATTACGTGTGTAAAGCAACATGCAAAAAAATCAAATTTATTTTCTTTATAATATTATTACAGATACAAATTTTGAAAATGTAAAAAGAACAAAATCTTAGTAAAAAAAAATAAGAAAACAATAATGAGAATTTATACAGACTGACGAGACGCTTAGCGATGATCTAGTGAAAGTCTCTGGAAACTACTAGCAATGTATAAAACAGGACTGACCATCGTGGAGATCTCTTTGGGGAGGCCTTTATCTCATCACATTCAGTGTATTGGCTGATAGATAGATGGAAAAGATCTTACAGAATTACTTTGTATTGTTTGTACAATATTTGTAATTTATTATTTATTTAGTTTATCATTAGTATAGTTAGTATAGTTTACTATTTGACAGTACGGAGCGGTTAGAGGGAGAGCTGACACGTGACCAAGCCACATACTTCTAATACTACTAGTGACTTATTTACCGTTATCGTAAAGCAAACTTCTAGACGAAATAGGAGACACTTAAATTAAAATAGAAGATCATTTGGTATTAGAGGAATCTGGTGGATAAATACGTTAATATTCTGTCAAAATACTATATATATATTTATCCCTTTGTTTTCGGCATAAAATACAGGCCTGTAGAATGAAATTGCGAATGGGTTATTTTAACTTCGTTTTAACTTCAGACAATGAACAAGCCACTCTTCGAACAATGTCATTTGTCTTTCTAAGCGCAAGCGAATAAGTTTTAAGTAGCTAATTAGTAAATAGTGAAATAATTTATAAACGAATCATAGAAAATTATAGTTGTGTAATGGTGTTGTGTGTTTAAGGAAATTAATTATGAATTGAAATAACCGTGTGACCCGTGCGCTCGAGTCGCTATTGTTCAACGTTATCTTAGATCTAAGGATGAGTGTTCAACGGTCAACGAAGAGCGGAAATAATTCAATTGCCAAATTACGTTCGTCGGAAGAAAGAGATAACATAACTATAAGAAAAAGAAAAGAAGATGATTTTTTTAAAGAAGAATTGGCCAAGCTGCAAGAAGAAATAAAAATATTATTTGAAGAATTTAGCAGAAGTCAAAAAGAAAATAACAACAAAATCTTTGAAGACATACTAGAAATAAAGAAAGAAATTCGAGAAATAAAATATTCATC
>JAAAKD020115158.1:0-10177 GCA_010014825.2 Danaus melanippus | reverse complement strand
TGCCCTCATGGCGGAGGAGGCGTCCTCACTCATCCCAAATATTCCCGGCCAGTTTGGCCTGTCTCCCCAGCTCGTAATGAGGAGCTCATCTCTCTGATTTTCCAGGTCTGCAAGGTGATCTTCAGCTATTTCCAGATTACGTTCTGCGCGTCTGACTGAACGTTCGCGCTTTGATATGACCTCACAGGCATCACTAATCAACTTTTCAGTGGCTTTGATACTTTCGTTAATTGTTGAATTGCTCATTGTTCGGCCTCCCGGCTAACTTTCGTACCGTATGCGACTTCCTGAATTTGTTTCCAGAGGCGTGCGGTCCATTCGGGTTTCAGATGCTCCGGGCTGGAGGAGCGATAAGTTGCGGTCACGTTGCTTTGTTTAGCATCGCCTGTAACTTCTATTGTCAGACGATCGTTAGCAGCCCAGTTCCGGCTCATACGATAATTAGAGCCTGGTTGGGCTGACCAGCTGGTACCTTCTGAAATCGCTGATGCTGACCAGCCAGAATTTCCCTGCCCATTGTTTCTGGCTGCGGCAACGTCTTCATCAGAGGGGAAACCATAATGCTGTTTCAGGCGCAGTGCTGCAGTATCTACGCCGAATGGCACGCTGAAAGAATGGGCAACCTCATGACGTTCAGCCAGTTTTTCAGAAGTATGCTGCCCGACAGGTGATATCATCGCGTTTACATCAGACAGCTGCTGCTTAAGCTGACTTAGCTGGTTCTGGCTACACCCCATAAGGGGCAAAAGTACAAAAGCCATTACGGGCTGAAGGATTAGTTTTTTCACCGTGTTCTCCTGAGGACCTGAAGGGGCTGTGGGTAAACAGCCCCCTCTGATTTGATAAATCAGACCGTAAACCGGAGCTGTGCGACTGCGCCGAAGGTACGATCGGTGCCTGCGATACCTGTGATATCCAGATGAACCACATCAAACGGGGAGAAGCCCAGACCTGCAGTGAAGGCATTGCCTTCACCGGACGCCATGTTCTGGCGGTAACCGGCGCGTACCTGCACCCAGTTCCAGGCATTAATCTCGGCACCCAGGCTCGCAAACTGGCGTTTCTGGTCACCGGTGAAACCACTCGCCTCAGTCAGATCGATATCAAGCGCGGTGGTGATGACGCTGTTGTGCCATGACGTGCCGGCAGTGGCCTGCGGCTTAACGTCGAACGTTTCTTTTTCTCCGTTAACGTCCCTGGTATCGACTGAACGGGGGATGATGTTCTGAACGGCCAGACCGAGAGTCCAGTTATCATTCAGGTTCGTTGCCAGACCGACGTCGGCGTTAAAACCGGTTTTGGTATTACGGTACTCACTGGAATCGATGTCGTTTTTGTCGAAGTTACTGACAGAAACGTTGTAGTTAAACAGGTCAATACGCTGGTATTTCGGTGTAATACCGAAGGACCATGCCTGGCCAGCAGTTTCAAATTCATGGGCCATGGCCACGCCGACATCGGTGATGACGGCCGCACGTCCGTAAGCTCTGGATGTCAGGGCATCAGTATCTACCGCGGAAGGAGGAATTGTGCCGTCTGCCACCTTGTCGAGATATGCCAGGTCATGATCGCTGACCTTACCGTCAACGGCGGCGGTTCCCCATGATTTCACCACGACAGCGAACGGCAGCGCCTGGTTCGGGACGGTGGCAATCACCGAAGCACCTGCCTGACCACTGGCATGGGCGTTTTTCAGATCGTTCAGTTTATTTTTCAGTGCGGCTGCGCTTTCACTGACCCCGGACTGACTGTCGACGGCCGCATCAAAACGATCCCATAACGCTTTCACATCGTCAGCACTGTCTATGGCTTTATCCGGGTCAGAGACCTGGGCGCCCACAGACGGTAGCACCAGGCTGAAATCATCTGTCGGACCGGACTGCGTCAGCAGGGCCGGGTTTGACAGTGCCGCGGTACCGTAGTGTGCTGACGCGACACCGGTACCGCCCATTGCATCACCCCGGGCTTCCATCCAGCCCGTGGCTGCATGGACTGACGGAGCTGCAGAAACCAGCAGAGCAACAGAAATGCAGCATGCCATCATTGAAGCTGAAGCTTTCATCATTAATTTCCTTTATCGTTTATGGTGTTTAAGGCAAATGGATCCCCTGGTGCGGGCGCACCAATAAAAACAATTTTTCTTAACTGTTATTTACGGAATACTGAGTGCTGTTATTTCTCTGGCTAATTCACTCCATTCTGGTGTTATATATTCAAGAGGGAAAAGAAACGGCTTTCTTTCCTCATCGGTCCGGATGTTTTTATAAAGCGGACCTGACTCTGTACTGTGGTGTTTTTGTATCTCCCGAAGCACAGTGGCTGGAAGTATTTCACCTTCTTTCAGCACATCCAGCAGATAACCGGAAACATAAAATATGTCGAAGTTGTACAGAACGTGAGTCCTGAAAAGAATGTTGGTCATGCTCAAAAAAGAATTGAGTTGTGTCTTGCTCTCGCCTGCGGACGGGCAATATCCGAGGCATTCAGTAGTACTGATTGTTACGGTATTTGTTGTTTTGTGGCGATTAACAGTTTTGTCATGCTTCATGAAAATGAAAACATTTTCGTACTCATCAGTGATACCCGAAGAAGCGTATTTGTTTTCTCTTGCCAGGAATATACCTGGAGGAGGTGTATCGTCAGATGCTGATTTCTGAATTCTTTTTTTAATTTCCCGGGCAACCTGCATCCATTCGCTGAAAGCGGTCAGGTGTACGGGCCTGGTATCACGTCCTTCCAGCCACCGGGCACTGACATAAAACCACTGTGATAATTGTTTCAGCAAAGGTGCAGTCAAATAATCCATCGTCCTTTCACGGCTTTCCAGAACGCTCAGTCCGATGTTCCAGTCAGAGAGCAGGCGAGCCACATCCAGAACCGACAACCGGTGCTCATCCATCAGCAGCCAGAAACGTTCATGTATGTGTGAGATAGCGGCCTGTCGGGGGATAAGCGTCTCGCGCATGATGCCCTCGACGAGAATATTGACCAGTTCAGCGGATGAAATACCCAGACGTCCTGAAACCAGGGTGACGAAATCCCTCACGGCGGGTTTAAAACGTATTGCAACAGGGCTGCCAGATGTTTTCTTTCCGTCGGAAAGCCGGGCTACCAGCTGCTGCATTTTTTCATCCCGTTCAGTGGTGATGCTGGCCAGAATGGAGGTGATGTTCAGACGGTTCATAATGTTTCCCGGTGTTGGCTAACACAATAATTTGGCTTAAGTTATTTTCTTTCGTATCCACTGTGGATACGTTAACTTGCGCCACTGTGGATGTATAACGATGAAATTCGATCGTTCAGATCGACTACATTGATGTAGTCAGTGTGACGACAGAGAGAACATCAAAACAGAGGCTTTTATTTTCCCGGATTTAAAGATTTCCGGAGGACAAGACCCGCCCCCCCCCTTCTGGACGGGCCCCTTGAGCCCCCCAGAGCCGCACGCAGGTCATTGGCATGAATGGCCTGATTGGATTTGAAACCAAGCTTGTTGCCAATCACGCGCGTCGCGATACCCCCGACCGTGCCCGAGGCACGCGCCATGCGCTTGATTTCGCCAAACAGGCCAGTCTGATCCAGATCCTTGGGTGTGCTCATCGGTTAAGCGCTCTTGTCCTGTTTTTCCTGAGCCTCAAGCTCGTCAATGAAGCCGGAGATCACATCCAGGCCCTTGCGCCAGAACCCCGGGTCGGTCGCATCCAGACCGAAAGGCGCCAGCAAATCGGCATGACGCTTTGTGCCCCCGGCTTCCAGCATCGCCACATAACGATCCTGAAACGCGGCTGTTCCACCCTGCTTGTCCTGTTCGCTTTGATAAACGCCATAGAGCGCATTCACCAGGCAATCCCCGAACGCATAGGCGTAAACATAAAACGGTGAGTGCACGAAATGCGGGACGTAAGACCAGTAGGTGTCATAATCGGGAGTAAACTCGAAGATCGGGCCAAGGCTGCGCGTCTGCACCTCGCGCCAGATTTCGCCCAGACGCTCGGGAGACAACTCGCCGTGACGGCGCTCATCATGCACCTTCACCTCAAACTGGTAGAAGGCAATCTGGCGCACAACCGTGTTGAGCATGTCCTCGACCTTGCCGGCCAGCATGCGGCGCCTGCGCGCGGGGTCGCGCTCCGCGTCCAGCAGGGCGCGGAATGTCAGCATCTCGCCGAACACCGAGGCTGTCTCGGCAAGGGTGAGCGGGGTCGAGGATTGCAGATGACCCTGCTTCGCCGCGAGAAGCTGATGCGCGCCATGTCCCAGCTCATGCGCCAGCGTCATGACATCGCGCGTGCGACCGTGATAGTTGAGCAGCACGTAAGGATGGGTGTCCGGTGTGACCGGATGGGCAAAGGCGCCGGATGACTTGCCCGGCACTGGCGGCACGTCGATCCAGTCATTCTCCATGAAGCGCCCCACGAGCGCACCAAGGCGCGGGTCGAAACGCTCATAGGCATCGCGCACGATGGTCTTGGCATCTTCCCACGGGATCAGCCTGTCTTCGTCACCGGGGAGCGGGGCGTTGCGGTCCCAATGCTGCAGCTTGTCGAGGCCAAGCCATCCTGCCTTGAGACTGTAATAGCGATGTGCCAGCCGGGCATAATCGGCGTCGACTGCCGAGACGAGCGCATCGATCACTTCATCCTCAACCATGTTTGCCCGGTTGCGGCTCGATGAGGGGCGCGGGAAGCCCCTGAGGCCATCCTCGATGGACTTGTCCTTGGCGAGAGTATTGGTGATCAGCACGAGAAGGCGCTGATTGGCCCCCAGAGCGCGGCTTACTTCACCGGCAGCGATACGACGTTTCTCCCGATCGGGGCTCGATAACTGGTTGAGCGCGTCACCCAGAGGGCGCTCCTCGCCATCGAGCGTGACCGTCAGGGAGGCCATGGTCTCGTCAAAAAGCCGGTTCCACGAAGCCCTGCCCGTCACCGACTTCTCAACCAGTACCTGTTCCACCTCATCAGAAAGCTGATAGGGCCGCCATACACGCAGATCACGCAGGAAGGGCGCCCAGCGGGAAAGCTCGGCGTCCTCCAGCAGCTTTTCCAGATGGGCATCATCCAACCGGTTGAGCTCAAGCGTAAAGAACAGCAGATGCGATGAGATTGCCGTCAGACGCTCTGTCATGCCCTGCGAGAAGCGCCCGGTGGCCGGGTCGGTCGTTCGGGCCGCAAAGCCGAGCTGAGCGAAGGCACCCAAGCGGCCCATGCGCTGGTCGATCTGCTCATACGCTACGATGGCAGAGGCCAGATCGCTGGCACTCGCTTCAGCCAGCCTGCCTTTCCAGCGTTCGGCGAAAGCCTTTGCCTGTTCATCGCACCAGGCGAGATCGTGCTCGATGGAAGGGTCATCGAGGCCGGCATACAGATCCGAGAGATCCCAGCGGGGCAAGGTAGGGCTGTCGGCTTGGGCCATGTCGTCGGGTCCTTGTTATCTTTGTCTGTCCCATCCCATCTGGGGGCGACCAGATGGGACAGAAAGAGGGGTATCGCCCCTGCCGTGAAAGAGTGCGTGTCGCGTCCGGGAAATGACGCCCTAGCGGAACGCCGGCTCGTCAAAGCCGCGCAGCTTGCGCGAATGGAGACTGTCCACCCCCCGCTCGCGCAGCAGACGCATGGTCTCGATCCCCACCATGAGGTGCTGGCTGACCCGCTCGCGATAGAACGCATTCGCCATCCCGCGCAGCTTCAGCTCGCCATGCAATGGCTTGTCGGACACACAAAGCAGCGTGCCATAGGGAACGCGAAACCGGAATCCGTTGGCCGCAATGGTGGCGGATTCCATATCCACAGCGATGGATCGGCTCATATTGATCTGGGTAAAGAGCGCGCGCAAACGGAGCTCCCAGTTTCGGTTATCGGTCGTCATGACCGTGCCTGTGCGAAGCCTGGTCTTGATCTCTCGCTCGTCCAGCCCGGTCACGCGCTCCATTGCTTCCTGCAGCGCCACCTGCACCTCTGCAATCGGGGGGACGGGCACCCATGTCGGCAGGTCGTCGTCGAGCACATGGTCGTCGCGCACATAACCATGCGCCAGCACGTAATCGCCCAGCAGCTGGGTACGACGCAGCCCGGCGCAATGGCCTACCATAAGCCAGCAGTGAGGACGCAGAACGGCCAGATGATCGGTGATCGTCTTGGCGTTGGAAGGGCCGACACCGATATTGATGAGCGTGATGCCATCACCGTCCGGGCGGCAGAGATGATAGGCGGGCATCTGCGGCAAAGAGGCCGAAGGCTGCCCCGACATACCGGTCTTGCTGTAGATCGCATCGCCCGGCTCGACAAAAGCGCTGTATTCGCCGCCGGTGTCGACCTGTGCACGGGCATAGTCGCGGAAGCCATCAACATAACGCTGATAGTTGGTCAGCAGAATGAAGCGCTGGAAATGACGGGGCGCCGTGCCGGTATAGTGATGCAGGCGCGCAAGCGAATAATCCGTCCGCTCTGCGGTGAAAAGCGCCAGAGCCCTTGGCGCGTCGGGGTCCGGTATGATTTCGCAATTGGCAATGCGGTCATCTGTCGCATGCAGATCCGGCAAGGCGTAATTATCCTGCAGGATCTTCAGATCACTCTCGGTGAGGCCAGTCACAGCCTCTTCCATGACGTAGGGCAGCGGCATGGGACGACGCGAGAGCCCGACATGCACAGGCTGACGGTAACATTCGAGCAAGTTCTCGATCTGGGCACGCCAGTAGCTGCGAAACAGCGCAGGCCGCGTCAGGGTGGTGCCATAGAAGCCGGGCTCAAGCAGAACGCCAAAACGCGGCTTCACATCATGGGGGATCGATCCGCGCGCGAGAGAAAAAGCGAGATAAGGATAATAGGACTCGGCAGGCTCACGCGCCTCGAAGGCTTTGCGCAGCCGGGATGCCCCCTCGTCATAAAGCGCCTCGATCCGGTCGAGCGCTGCCTCGGCATCATGAAACGGCATGAAGCCTGAACCGACCTGGTCGAACATGCCATCCTGATCCGATACGCTCATCCTGCATCCTTCCCGTTTTTCAGCCCGCTCTTGAGAGGGTTGCGATCAGGCTAGCCCGAACTGCAGAACGACGATAGACGCAGATATCGGTACGTTATAACATAACGATATGAGCCATCACGATCCCGCCTCGCCTGCCGCTATCCGTTCTGCGAACGCGCAAAGCCGCCTCACCTCTGAGGCTGACGGAAAAAGAGCGTCCAGACGCAAGGCATCCGCAGATAATGACGGCACCTGCCGCAAAACGATCTGGCGCAGGCTGGAAGGCGATTCATGGGAGGCGTTCGATGCCCTGCCCCGCGCCATTCGCCTTCGACTGACCGAACATGTCTATGATGCCTGGTCGGTCAATGCTCTGGCGCTATGGCGACACTACAAGAAGGTGCATGGCGCGACTGAAAGGGCTGAACGGGCCATGATCCGCTACCTCGATTACTGCGAGAGGCTTGAGCAGCAAGCTTTTATCGAGCGCCACGGCGCCCTGGCCCATCAGGCAGCAGGTGCCACACCGTTACGCTATGAAGCCTCGCGCCAGAAGATAGGGTCTTGAGCTCGAAACGCCCTCAGAACAGAGATACGCCACCATAATACTATGACGGTTGCTTTTAATTAACGCGCATCACACCATTGTCACGCACCCACTCATAAACAGTCTGCCATATAATCGGCCTGTCATGCACAGATCGATGTTGTATTTACTTGGACAGTCCGAACTACCTGCGGCGATTCTGTGTCCGGACAGGCGGCTTCTTCCGTATGACTGCATGAGGACATTGGCTTCAGAAGGTGTGATCTTCTGAGCGACGCCCAATCGACCGCCGGACTGGAGCGCCCTCCTCTTCTGGGCGCGCCCTATATCGCCCGTCACCCTATGTGGCGGCGGGTTCTCTATGCCAGCTTGGGCATTTTCATGCCCATCATTGCCTCAACCCAGAACGCCCTCCTTTCGGGCAATCTCGGGAGCGTAGCCGGTGAAGCCGGGCTGACCACAGCCGAGGCGGAATGGCTGATCGCCGCGTTTGTCGGGGCGGCGGCCTTTGCCAATCTGGTTGTCATCAAGGGGCGCCAGCAATTCGGCATCATGTTCTTTCTCATCACCCTGCTCGGGGTGAATGTGGCGACCGGGCTGCTGCTGATCGCCGCCCCGTGTTTCACGACCCTGATCATCAACCGTGCCAGCAACGGGCTCATGGTATCGACCAGCGTTGCGGGGGGCGTTTATTACCTGATCCAGGCGCTCCCCCAATCACATCGTGTCATGGCCATCGCCATTGCCATCACCTCCCTACAGATCGCCATTCCGCTGGCGGCCCTTATTCCCGTCGAAGCACTAACCCGCTCGGGCAATCAAGGTTTTGCGTGCCTCGGCACAGCCTTTGCTGCCCTGCAACTCGCCTTTGTTCTGCTGCTGCCCCTACCGAAAACCAATATGGGCCGCGTTTTCGAGAAAATGGACGGCATGTCAGCCCTGCTCCTGTGCGGCATGTCGATCTGCCTTTCCTCGTTCCTGACTTTCGGGCGCACCATGTGGTGGACAGACACCCCCTGGATCGGGTGGCTGCTTGTCGGCACAATCGGTTTTGGTGCTGCGGCTCTTGCGGTTGAGCTCTGCCGCACGCGTCCGCTGCTCCAGATCGACTGGCTGAGTACCGGCACGATTTTCCGTTTCGCGCTTGTCGCCATCATGGAACGGCTCCTGCTGTCAGAGCAGAACACCGGTGCTATCGGATTGCTCGGTCATGCGGGGCTGCTTAATGACCAGTATCACACGCTTTATCTGCTGGTGATTCTGGGCATGGTGGCTGGGATGACCGTCATGGCGCTGACCCTCTCGGCCCGTGCAATCCCCTATCAGTGCATCGTGGCCCTGCTCGCCATCGCCCTTGCCGCATGGCTTGATTTCGGCAGTAACGGCCTCACACGCCCTGCCGACATGTATCTTTCACAGATGCTGCTGGGCTTCGGCACCACGCTCTTCGTCGGGCCGGCCCTGCTCTATGGTGTCATTCTGGTGCTCAAATCGGATACGAGCCATTTCATCTCCACCATCTATGTCTTTGCCATCACGCAGAGTATCGGCAGCGTCACGGGGGCGGCCCTGCTGGGCAGTATCCAGTATTATTACGAACGCTATGCCCTGACCGGGTTCAGCTCACGCCTTGATGACACAGCCAGTCTCTCCCTCGCCACGGCGCGTCGGGGCCTGAGTGGTGTTTCCAGCACCCTTTCGGATCAATCCGCCATCATGGGGTATCTGAACCTGTTCGGTTTCGTGGCCGTCCTGGCGCTTTGCGCCGCCATTCTGATCGGCCTCTTCCTCATCGGGCGGCATCTCATGCAATTCACGAACAAGCGCCTCTCATGACCGACACACATTCTCTCCCCCCCGACCAGAATGCGCCGCCTCCCGGCAAGACAGCATCGGGAGGGGCGCCCGCAGCGCCCCCATCAGGCGCGGTCTGGCATCCCCCCCGACGCAGCATCACCATACTGAGCGTGGTGGCCTTGCTGGCTTTCATCGCCATCGGTTGTGTGCTGGCAACCTTCGGCCTAGCCCCTTTCGGGACCGAGGGTGTGAGCACGGATGATGCCTATGTGCAGGGCCATGTCACCATCGTGGCGCCTGAAGTGCCGGGTTATATCGAGGGGGTTTTCGTGACCGACTTCGCCCCGGTGCATAAGGGACAGCTTCTGGTGCAGATTGACGAAAGCACCTATCGCGCCCGCGTGGCACAATCCGAAGCCGATCTCGCAAGCAGGCAGGCGGCGTTGGACAATAACAGACAGAACCAGGCCTCGGCCCGTGCGCGGCTCGACCAGCGTCAGGCGGCCCTGATAACGGCACAGGCCCACCTGACCCGCAGCACAGCGGATCATCGGCGACAGGCGGCCCTCGTGGGCGATCAGAGCGTTTCGCGTGTGGAATATGATTCCGGCCTCGAAGCCCTGCGTTCCGACCAGGCGGCATTGCGTCAGGCCCAGTCCACTATGCGGGCCGCACAGGCCGATGTGAAAGCGGCCGATGTACAGGAAGAGGTTCTCATAGCGCAGGCTCGTCGGGCGCCTGCAACCCTTGACTCGGCGCGCATCCACCGCAGGCGCACACATATACCCACGGCCACTGTCAGTCGTCTTGGCCGCACGGGCGTCCCGCACTTTGACGCCTATGTGGGCCCATCCCCCTCGTCCCACC
>JAAAKD020115117.1:0-10186 GCA_010014825.2 Danaus melanippus | reverse complement strand
TTTCGTTTCGGAGGTCGGCGAAGGCGCTCTTCACCTGCCTCGCGAGACGACGTAGCCTACGCCTGTTCCGTGGTGTGGGGACTGAATCGTATGCTCTGTTGGCGGCATTCTTTTCGTTGATAAGGTCTCGAAGATCCTGAGGAATTTCTCGTCGGCGGTTATGACCGTCCAAGATCTCCCTCGGACGTCCCTCGACCCTATCACCGATAAAGTTCCCTAAACCTACACAAGCTACTTGCGCATCCTCGACCGAGGAGATGGTGTCAGGGATTTGGTCGAGGTGCGGAGAATCTAACGACCGGATTCGTTCTGAGAGCTGTTTCCAGTCAATGATTCTCTTAGTCTGAGGTGCCGCATCGGGAGGGGGTCCTAGCTGGATTAGGACAGGCCTATGGTCTGAGTCTAGCTCTGGTAGCGTCTCGATGGAGCGTAACTGAAGAGTCACCCCTTTCAAGAGTGCTATGTCGAGCACGGTCGGTCTGTGATTGTCACGGTTCGGGTAGAGAGTCGGTGTCAAGGGGGCGGCGATATTGAATTTGAAATCTGGTCTGTATGACAGTCTATTTAATATTTGACCGCTACTGTTATAACTTACTGAGTTCCAGCGGGGATGTTTTGCATTGAAATCGCCAGCCAGAAGGGTGGCGTTTCCCATTGAGAGTAACGTTTTAATATCGTTTTCGTCAATGGTTAAATTGTTGGGGCGATATATAGAGGCAAGAGTGATGGGCTGATGTCCCGTCATGCTTACCTGACATATGGAGGCCTCTAGGCTATTGAGAGGCGGAGGGTCTAGTGGGGTGCAATGGAGTGATCTTCTAAAGTAAATGACAGTGCCTCCCCTCGGAGAGAATGACCTCTCATTCCTTACCATATTAAAATTGCTGCCAGTGCTACGGCCACTCAGCTCGCTTCTGTTTCGCGTGTTCAACCCGTAGTGTCTAAATAGAAAAAAAACGCCCGAAACCGTTCTCGCCGACTCCGTCAACCAACGCGCCCTCACGCATAACGCCCTCCCGCCCACTCACCCCCGCCACCCGTACCACGGCCCCTAAAAGGACTGCATCGGCCGCTACGACGCGCCCCGCATTCACCTCAGGGAAAAGCGCGACCTCTGCCCCCACCTCACCGATCGCTAAGCGAATCTAGGCCCGTCGCAACTGACGCCCGCGCCCCCGCTTCACCTGTCGCCGACGCCGCTCATCCGCCGCTCACTAAGACGCCTCCGCCCTTGTATCTCAAGGATAAAACAAATGTGTCTCAATTATTCATGGAAAAAAATAATCCATTTTTCATCGGCCAGACCAACTAAGGATGGCATTAAAATTCAAGTCTCCTCACCGGACGATCACCGCCGGCTGACGTCCCTCCTTACGGGAACGTGGTATGGAATACCACACGGACGCGCTCGAAGAGGAGCGCCGCCTCACAGTTGTCATACGAGGTATGCCAAACTAGATTTCCACAGAATCGATCTTAAGTGACCTTAAGTCACAAGGCCTGCCCGCGCAGACGGTACACCGAATGTACCGCCCGACTACCAAACGACCATTCGACATGGTCCTCGTTCATCTGGATATTATACCCGGGAGGCGAAGGCAAATTCAACATCAAAACGGTTTGCTACCTGTCTGGTCTACAGATAGAGCTACCCCGCGGACGCGGCATCTCCAGACAGTGTCTAGGGCCGCGCTCCGCCACCCGTACGAGGTAGGTCGTTAGCAGTCAACCTAATAGGTACACATCTCCCTGCCATCCGGCAGGGAGGATAGCCGCAAGTGTCATCCAGTGTCTATAATAAATAGAACGGTCAAGTAGGGTTCGGGTCTACAATGGACCCGAACAAAATTAACTTGAATCATCTCCTGGCATTCCTAAAACATTAATGTCCGGCCGCCCTTCTAAAGTATGTCTCCGTGTCCGTCACGGGAATACCAATCCCACCTTGCCACGCCTCCGATATGGAGTGCGACTTCGCCTCCTCGGAGGAATCCTTCTCTGGCCCTGAGTCCGGGTCCCGGGGCTCGGACTCGGAGGGTGACACGGACGGGTACATGTCTCGGTACATGTATTACTACTTATTGTTAAACACGTAATACGTGGATATGCGGCGTGACACGGAGAGTGGACTCGCTCGGTGAGGGCGAGATTAGTGTATAAGAAACTACTTCTTAGAGTAGGAGTCCTAGTACGAGTGACGGAGGGCGAACCTAAGGACGTGTCGCCTTACGTTAAACTGACTTGTGAACACTACACACACAGAGACACACGTCCCCGGTGATGGTGTCGAAGACAATAGGGCCATCAGCAATAGACAAGTGGAAGGAGAAATGTAATTAGAGTCACATTGAGATGAACATTACAAGTATGGAATTATCAGAAAAGACAGAATAAACATGTGACAAACTATTCAGATATAAATGTATCAGAGACATTGTTATGTACTTTGAACAATAGTTGATGTATCACTTGATGTAATATATGATAGATATGAACTGGTGGATTGTTTAATGTACGTATGAAGACGAGACGCGTTACTTTATAATAAACAACATTAAATATACGTTTGTTTTATTTATGACCGTTACATTCATCACTCACGTGTTGTTCACACTTGTCTCACACAGATCACTCCTTAGTGTCAGATCTCTGTTCAGTAAAATTCTGTCTTAAAATTGTTTTTAATGTGAGTCAAATTATTTCTTAACTGTTATAAAAATGAAGTCTTTCAACTTAACTTGATATAAGTATTTAAAATATATCTTTATCATATAACGAGTCTCCTCACAGATGCTGTTTGTTATATTCAAGCTTCTCCACTTTACCTTGTGTTTGTAACAGGAACAATAACCATTGAATCCGACACATTGTATTAAACGTTGAGTTACAAGGTATACAAGCATCACACTCACTAAACACGGAATAAATAAATACATTACATTTATTAAAAGCGAACTGAACTCTCAACAGCCATACATTATGACGGATGTTGATTCTTGTATATTGTTAGAGATCAGTTTATGTATTATTCTTAGTACTGGAACTAATGACTGGACGTCCTAGTACAGTACTCGCATCTTACAACATACAGGGGAGGGTGAGTTACTATATCATGACATAGATGGCGCTAGTTTCTTTTCATAACCTTCTATTAAATGATGTAATACTCGTATGTAAAACATGTTATTTCGCCGATTGTATGTCATAGAACCAACTCGGAAATGTAAAGAGTTAATACATTTAATATCTCAACTTACAAATGGCGCCATCTGTGCGGTACTAATTGTTATATACTTCAGTCCTCAGAATTATTCATATGACTGAATATAATTATTAATATATTAATGTACCCATGGATATTGACGGGATGTAATATGTATATGTGGGAACCTGATACTACACTTATGTGGTCAATGTATAAATAGCTTGTTATATTGTGATGGCAACGTTTGGGTATCAACTTGTATTTGACAGCTTTAAATACTGACTCCAGTCATGTTGCGGGACATTACTAGAATAAAGACTATACCTACCTCAACCTCTCAGTACTTTACTGTTTTTCAATATTCTTAGTTACGAGCAGCATATTAAAAAATAAATGAACATCGCCGGAGCAAGATCGTTGTATGGATAAAATATATTACGAGTGACGCTGCTGACTCCGCGGAACGAACACCAAGCCGTGTGAACCAGAAGATACCTGATACTACATAAGCAATGGAATGGTATTGTTATCCTAACATCGGGTCAATCATGTAGTCTCAGGTGTAGGATAAAAGTTTTAATATGTAATTCTCATTATAATATAAATATAAGTAAGTTTCGTAGTTTTCCTGGAACCTCTGCTTGCCATCCTACATTATTAGTTTGTTTCCTTTTTACTACAGTCGTTGAACTAAATATTTTCATTTTGTCAGTATTGGGGATGAAGGTATATGGAAATATATTATTTTATTCTTCATTTTATTAAAAATTCACTAAAACGGATACATTACAATACTTACCCTGTAACTTACAAACAAGATGCTATTTAGTTATTTTTTTTTCTGCAAATTAAAGAATAAATATTTGCGTTCATTGTCAGGGATCCATATAAGAAGCCTGGTAACAAATAAATCTGAATGTACAAACAAAGTCGCATTAAAATAATATTATGTTTTGTAACAAATAAAATAATCAGGATTGCTAAACCAACAAGAAATTCAAGGATAGGGTAGGGATGAAATGATACTATTGAGGTATCGATACTTGTACTCGATACTGTATCGGTCGTCAAGTATCGATACTCTGGATCAATTGAGAAGTATCGATACTTACTCGTATCGAATCGTTTTTAGAAGATTTTGAGTAAAAACCGTAGGTAACAAGTATTAGTACTCTTTATTATTAAGTACAAAATTATAAGAACATGAAAAAAAGTCTGTTTTTGTAGTGCTTCCCAAAAATATCAATTTTTCCTAATGTTTACCAGTTAGGCGATTCCTGGAAACAGTGACTGTTGCGCCAGCTTTACAAAACAGCCTTTCGCAAGGTACAGAAGTACCTACTACGTTCAAATGAATGCGTGCTTGCTTACATAACGCCGGGAATACGGGCTTTAAATCTTCCCATTCCTCTAAAAGGTTGGCTTTTAAAGCGCAGCCTGGTTTATCCAAATAAATGGATACTTCATCGGCTTTTGTGGAAGCACGCCTCCGCTTTTGAGCAACTGCGAGTTGTTTGTGATGTGACCAAAAATCAAAATCTTCGTTGTCGGTTTCATCTTCAGACCCACTGGTTGAAATAGTCATATCTTCTTTAATAATGTTTTTTAGGTTTTGTCTGGCGCTGCCACATGCATTTGCGTCTAGAAAATGGAGGTTTTTGAACTGTGGGTCTAAAATTGTTGCCAACGCTGCAAGTGTGTTAAATTCAATTAACCAAAATCTTTTTTTATATTCAGCCAGTAGTTTTCTTGCAACTGAGTAACACATTCTATTGATGATGAAAATTTCGTTAGCTGCGATGTGAGACAATTAATCATGGGTATGATATTGGATAAGGTAACGTAATTCTGGCCTGATGATTCTCTTGTAATAAATTCGAAAGGTTGTAACAATGGTATCAACTGTTTCAATATTTCAATTTCCTGTCCAGTCACCAATTCAGGACTGTCTGTAGCATCGAGTAGTAATTGTGCAGCAATTCTGGACATACCTATCTAAAAACCTATCAACCTATAATATAGCGAATTCCAGCGCGTCCTAACATCAAGAATACATTTTTTGGTATTTCCCTCAGAAACTCCATTATCAATCTGGATTTTTCTTAATCTGTCTGATTGAACAACACTGTTTTTAAAGCATTTAATAATAAATCTAACAATATTGATTATACGAGTAATTTCATTTGAAGTATTTTTTAATGATGAATCTACTATTAAATTTAATGTATATGCAAAACACGGCAAATGTTTTGCATCACCAAGAGATTTTTTGATCGCGGCAACCGTATTAGCGCCATTGTCTGTAACTGCGCAAGTTACTTTAGACAGTGGTATATCCCGACCTTTAAGAATATCGCTAAATACTTCAGATATGTATTCTGCTGTATGGTTTGATTGAAGTTCTCTGGTAGCAATAATCGAACTGTTAAGGGATGTTTTTTCTAAAAAATGTACTGAAACTCCCAAAAAACTGTTTTCGTTCATGGTTTCCGTCCATATATCAAGAGTCACACAGAGCTCAGTTGCATTAGATATTCTTGACGTATATTCCATCTTCACAATGTCGTATTTGTCACATAGCAACTTTTTAAAGTGTGTCGATGAAGGTACTTTGTAATAAGGGCCAATTCCTTCATTAATTTCAAAAAACCTTCTCCTTCAATAACATTGAACGGTCGCATATCCTTGCATAAAAATACAAAATGCACATATTTATGTTATTATATTTCATGCCACCCTCTGAAACAAAACAAATTTCGTACATGTAATTAAAATGAACCAACCAGATTTTATTTATTTTTTTTATGAGCTAGGTACTTACTTTTTTGTGAAGCAATATTTTCAAACATACATTTTAATGTATTATCACCACGCATTAGATGGAGATCCGAGTCAGACTGTGTATTAATATTAGACTTAGCAGATGTCGATGTCGAGGCTTCAGGGGAATCAGGAATTATTTCTTTATTTTGACTTCTAACTTCTACAATATGATCAGTTTCCTTTTTCATTCTCCTAAAAATAATTAAAATAGTCATAACATCACCGATACTATTTACTATTACTATTAACTTCGTCATCACAAGTCAGATAAAATATTAATAAATTATTTAAAGGTAAATGCTAATATTCATACATTATAGATACCAGCTAATACTTTCATCATACAACACTATTCACAATCGACAACAACACACGAGGTAGTTGATTATTGTACATAAATATAAATGTCGTATGTACTTACATTGAAATCTTGTCGATATCATTAATAGGTGCAGTATAATCAGTAAAATAACACACTCAAGTACCCTTTCCGATAGGGTACTAGAATGTGTTATTTCATATACCGCCATCTATTGGCGATTACTTACTACTCGCCAATAATTTGAATGTCAACCTACAATAGGTGGCGCTGCACCATACTTTCGAATAATGTAAGGTATTCTCATGCTCCATGCTTTGCTTCTTTCGGCCTTAACTGTTAAATACTTGTGTATGGTAAATTGCGTTCAGTCGTTATTTATAAATAGAAAAACAAAACAAAATTAAAATAGGTAATTGTTTGTTAAAACTAAACTCTTTTATATAAATATTCTGAACACCTGGATACTGTGTTGTATAGAAAATAAAAATAGTTAAAAAACTTTTAAAGTTAAACGGTTTTATGTTAAACATACATTGCAATGTTTAAGATAAATGTACTAAAAACCAAAAAATAATAAAATAGATACAGTCGTGGGAATTATAAACATATGCATAGACTAGACTAAAATAAAACCGTGGGGCACGTCAATTGTCTACAATCGTTGATTAAAATGTTTGTTTTGTAATGTTACACTATAATTAGGCAGTTGTTCAACCGACAGCGATGGACGTGTGATAAGCAGGGCTAGAATGTGGAAACAAGCTAGCAATCTCGATTATAAGCGAGTTTTAGGGTTTCATAGTGGTGAGCGAGTAGTACTTTCATCATATGTTTTGTCGATTAAAGACAAACTACGAGATTTTTTGACTGAGAAAAATAATGTTTGATTTAAAAATGTGCATAACATACAACTAATGAAGTTGTTTTGGTGTGTAATATGAGTAATATAAAGTAGAAGACAAAGCTTGAAATCAATATCTCAATTGGTCAAAATGTAAAATGTCACTTACAAATATCTTACTGTATGTATGAATGTGTACTAAAATTCTACAATATATTAGATTTTGATGTAATTTGACCTTAATGAAGCTATCAATCTATCAGTATCAGAAGAAAAGATCCAACATATTCTTTACAAACAATACAAACCAAATCAGAATATTAAACATTTTAATTCTAACAATAAAAATAATGATAGATCGTCACCACTTTGCCTTTATTGTAAAAGAAATGGACATACTTTAGAAAAATGTGAATTATGTGAACATAATAATAAAATATACGCGCGTTCACTAACTTTTACGCCTAGTAGGTAATCATATTTCTATCGAAACAAAAAAGGTTATCTGCCAAGTTAACTATTTTGAAAACGAATCCTAACCTCATCTTTATTCTTCTGAATATAATAACGATACTCAAGAATGTAGGTACTGGAAGGGATTTAAACGAATAAATGTCTCGTTGTCGTGTCGTGGGGGACAGCTTTACAAAATCGATACTAAACATTCCAGTAACATTACACGACAGGGTAACAAGCCCCAAATAAGAAGTAACATTCTATTTCAAAAAGCGTTTAAACATCAGGGTTAACTAGTCCCAAACCGGAAGAGCTTCTAACTAGGTTCTCGGTCCAGCTCTCAATCGCTTCGCTCGAAATCTCGAGGTTTCGCCGATGATTGAGTGGAGTGAGCGTTGGCACTGATAGCACTGCAAAGAAGTGAAAAGTTCACGTTCATGCGTATATGTAACTCTCTTATTCCTCATGGACACGATTTTTTTTTATTTTTTTTTTTGCCTAAAACCATATGATGGGTTACCCTAATATAGTCCCAAAATTTTATCGCTGTAGGTCCTGCCGTTGCGGAGCCTATAGGTCACAAAGAAATTGTTAAGTGGGGTATAGAACGTTCCGCTCGCTCCACTCAATAAATATTCTTCTTCTCTAAAACCATCTGTAATGGCAAAACCAAATAACAAATACATATATGAAAATTCAAAAGATTCTACGAAAAGGTACTTACCTCATACAAGAGTTTTAACGTCCTCATTTAAAGATAATATTTTAATTACCAGAACTGCTTTAGAAAAGTATAACAATACATTAATATCCGTCTCAACTAATCAAGATCTTCTTAATAAAGCTGTAGACCAAGTTTAATTAGATGTACATAATATGAATCAACCATTTAATAAAACTAGATTTTTGACAAAATTAAATCATCTTTGTAACAGTCTATCTAGTAGTTTATTCACATTGTCCTTTAAGTTATTATGATCGCAACGAGCCATGTATTCCACTCCTCTGTTTTAAATCTAAGTGAATTGTTTTCTGAATTAGTTAATAACATAAGATACTTACCTAACTCTGAGGACTTCCCTGTCAAATTAGAATTACGAAATATTCATTTTATATGAGACCTAAGTAAGTTAATGTGTGTTCTTTAAGAATAACAAAATATTTTTTGTATTTAACATTCCTCTGGTTAATCATAACATATAAAAAAAAATAAAATTTAAGCCTATCAGAGCCCACTGTTGAGCACAGGCCTCTTCTCACATGGAGAAGGTTTGAGCAGTAATCACCACGATTGCTCAAGACGGCTTGCTGATTTCAAACTTATAATTGTGATATTATAAGTCCAGGTTTCCTCGCGATGTTTTCCTTCATCTGTCAGTGGTGTCTGAATACTCTTAGAAAGTACATATGACTCGGAAAAATCACATTGGTACTAGTCGGGATTCGAACCCGCGCCCTCTTGCATCATAAGTTATGTGACCTTTATAAAAGTATTCCTATTCCAATATCTGATTCTTTAAATCATAACATTTATACATTTATAACTCCATCTAGTAACTATATCTGTTTATGTAAAGATAAACTTACTTATTCTACTCTAGATAACCTTGATTTGTGTCAAAGGCTACCTTAATAATATTTTCATTTGTGAAACCCAAAATGAACTCTCTATTGTAAATTTTCCCGATTGTGAAATAGATTTCATGCTTAAAATGACAAATAATACTTTACCCAAGATATGTCATAATAAGATATTCAAGGTAATTCAAACATCTCGCATAGACTAGCAAGTAACCGATACAATCATGTACAGTCAGAGATGACAATATTGACATTAGAATGAAAATCGAATATAAAGGATTTTAATGTTATTGGAACAGAAATCTTTAGATAACATGACAACTGTATTGGCACATGTAAGAATACAATAACTTCAAGTAAATCTCATGTTATAACTTGTAAGTGAAATTAATTTTGATTTTAATATTATTAACAATGTTGTAATTTAGAAAGGTCTATGTCAAGATATTCCAAATATACTCCGATTATATTAACAAATCTCATTTTAGATAAACTAAAGAATGTTGTGGGCCGTCGTTCAATCATGTAATTACAAAATTAAATAAAATATTAAGTAAACCGGAGAATGTATTGGAATACCATTCTACTTGTCCTATTTTTAGTATGTATCCTATATTTACTTTTTTTACTGTTATTCTTTATTATTTTCTACATTATTGTAAAACAATAATTCCTAACTCTCCAGCTGTCCACAGTACAGGAGTTAACGGAGAAATTGAAATTCCTCTTCCACGTTTAAGAACATCTTAAAAACTTGGCAATGTCTCTTAATTGAGCAAGTTTCATCTTATTCGGGGGGTTGTTATAACCGTTGAATGTTACCCATAATGATGATGTAGACCTCACACGTCCTTCACATTACATTTCAGATGTAACAGCCAAATCAGCTCCTTTTCCTTCTAACAATACGATCACCCTGATCCACAGTTCAGTTTGCGCTCTCTTACGCGATACCACT
>JAAAKD020115105.1:0-10062 GCA_010014825.2 Danaus melanippus | reverse complement strand
GTGCAGGGATTGAACTTAACCCAAATGATGATGGACAGTTATCTAAAGCAATTGGTAAAACTATTAAGCAACAATCTCAGGCGCTTCTTGCGAATAACGGATATCAGAAAATGCCTTCGGGTTTGATCATCCAATGGGGGTTTATTGAAGGAACAGGGCCTTCATCTGTTACTGCAAACTTTCCTATAAAATTCCCTAATGATTTATTTCAAAGTGTTGCGACGATGCGTGATATGTCAGGAGGGAATGTTGAAGGTGTATCTGTTTATTCAAACTGGATTTCAGATGATGACACGCGTAAAACTACAATTAAAATTGGAGTTGCTGGCGCAAACCTAGGGTCTTGGGGAGTTAAATACATCGCTATAGGCTTTTAGTGCGATAAAGCGTCATTTCATTATAGAGAAATGGCGCTGAATAGCGCCATATTTCAGATGTGTATATTATATTCTGAAAGCAATGAAATGATCATTGCCTCATCTAAATGATTGTCGAACCTTCCAGTAGAACCTTCATCCACGGATGGTGTAAGCTCGTAAAGAAAACTTGAATCTTTACTTTTTGTCATTTTGAGGCTAGCAAATGTTTTATTTTCAGTTCTTGTTGGTTGTATTAATTGAAATGCATAAAAAGCAAAATTTGATGTTTTTTTGTTTAACAGGCAAGCTAGATCCGAGAAGTTTTTTTCCAGCATCTGTTCTGGTCTGCTGATCATTATAAAAATCTTCCCATCGTCCTTACGCAATATTGAATTGAATCGCTCTATGGCTCTAACAAAATACGAGTAATCATTATCATTTGTGATATCCCTATGTGCAAATATCTCAGAGAGATTGTATTTATTTTCGTATAATAGGTGTGAAGTCCCGGGCTCATTGTCATTATTTTTTCTACTTTGAGTAATTGACTTAAGGTAAATTGGGTTCATAAATGTCGTGAAGTTATCGTTCAAGCAGTCTATAACCATTTCAGGGCTTGAAAAAATCCAATCGAAAGGCGTTGAATATTTTTTTAGTCCGTATTTTTTCATGATTATTGCAGGTAAACAATGATTACCCAAGGATATAACATGCTCAATGCGCTTATTGTTGATTAGCTTGGTACCGGATGGGAATGATATTTTCTTTTTGCTGTTATAATTTATTTGGAATTCATCGGAGTTCATTAGGATATTAACTGAACATTGAGTTCCTTTTGAAAATCCTAGCCTTATGAAATGTTGCATATGATATCTAAGGCCATCGGGATCAACCCCACGACCTAAAAATTCCTTGTACAGGGAGTCAATCGTTTTTGCTGATTCAAACAACTCTGCTGCTTTCACAAGTATTCCTTTTCATGAAAAATAAAACCATCTCATTATACCAATAAGATACGACAAGGGCAGCGCGTCTGGAAGAAATTTCAACAGTATTTGATGAGTTTTGATGCGAATCAAAATCAAATATTGACCTATAACACAACCATAGAATTGAAGGTAGTCAATATGGCCCAAAGATACAATACTGGGAACGCCCGCCCTTCAAATAGTATGAAGGATCTCAATGATAACGCACTGGCATACGATGATTTTCTGAACAGCGAAGGTGATACGTTTATAGATCGCTTCGGCAACGCTCAGGACACCATGGTAGGGGCTACTAAAAAAATGGCATCCGCTGCGGAAGCTGTTATTGATATAACCCGTCAGAACCTGATCCCTCTAAGTCGGCAGTATATGACGTTAGCTGATGCTCAGGCTGATATTGCTAATATTCCTGATGGCTCAGCGACATATGTGAGAAGTACTAACGATAGCGCTCTGGCAGATGAATACATCAATAACGGGGGGACGTTAGAGGCTACCGGGCGCAGGATGATTTCAGCTGGATATGTTGATGCGCTGAGGGATTTAGTTACCACCGAACTGGCGAAGATTATGGACTTCGGTGCCGCGCAGACAACTGATGCTTATCCGGATATTGCTGAACTGATTCTTGATAGTGTAGGGAACGCTGTTTATCGCCGTTACGCTGATGGCACGAGCCAGTTTCCGGCACTGATGATTGGTTCAGGGATTGAACTTGTGCAAATGGCGGGCGGAGGATTTGTCTGCCAGATGCGCGCCACCGGAGAAGAGATATTTAATATTTCTGCATTGGGTAACCTGACGCATGGAAGCCAGACAACTTGGTTTGCTGATGATGACAGTGTCAGTGATTATGCTGAAATACATATGGACGGACAGGGGCGCATTTTTCGGAGAGTTCGCACGGATGGTACTGTGGAGCAGGTGGGCGATGATACACCTGATGATGACGCCTCTGAATTCCCAATGGTTGCTTCAGTTGATGGAAATATCATTGCGGTAGATGGTAGCGATGTAACTCAGATCACGAACGACTCCGGAGTTTCAAATATTGCGCCAGTGGCATATGCGGAATTTTTGCGTTATTTGTCGAATGTCAGCGGCAACTACATCACTTATCGATCCACGTATGACGGGAATTACCGGGCGCGAGAGTCATTGCGCTTTCTTATTCACCTGATTATAACTGGTCAGTCTCTTGCTGCAGGCGGTTCAACGCAAGCACAAAGCCCTGTAACGACAACAGCGCAGGCAGATTACGGCATACTCTCGTTTGAGACCGGCCCGAAAGTCGATTTTAAGTATGACACGCTGAATGAATCGCTCCTTGAGGCTGTCATCCCATGCCGGGAGAATGCTGGGACGCGGCCTGGACAGGAGTCGCCATCAAGCGGTATGGCGTTTAAAATTCATGATCTCACCGGGCATACGGTTCTGGTTTCCGATGCGTGCTCATCCGGTACTGCAATTGCCGACATTTCATCCGGTTCAGCGACTTTTACCGGTGCAACGAAAATGATTCAGTCAGCTGTAGCCATGGCTGAAAAGCTGGGTATGCAGTATGTTCCCGTAATGGTGCTTATCCACGGCAACCAGAATGCGGCAGCAGGCACATCTATATCCAGTTATCGCACAGCAATGGAAACCCTGCGTACTCAGTATGAGTCTGTGATAAATGCAGCAACAGGCGAAACGCAGTCTCTGCATATGTTTGTCGGCCAGCTATCTAATACCATTCCATACGGCGGAACTGCCGGCTCAACCAAAACCAATAACATCGGCATTGCGCAGTACCAGGAGGCGCGTGATAACGCGTTAATTCATCTCGCCAGCGCACAATATGCCCGCCCGTATTCAGACGGGGAGCATCTGACCAGCGCAGGGTATCGGACTGAAGGCGAGGTTATTGGCTCGGTTGTTGGTGGGTGGCTGAATGACAATACAAAATCCTCGCTTGTGCCGATAGAGTCGGATGTTGTGCAGTCAGGAACCACGATCACTATCCCGGTGGCGGGTTGTATTGGTGATCTCGTGATTGACACCGCGAGGGTTACCGACCCCGGCAACTACGGTTTTGCCCTGACCGGGGCCACTATTGCTTCGGTAGCCGTCAGCGGAAGCGGAACAGCGGCAAAAATAGTTATCACAAAGACCGATTCTACAACTGCGACGGCGATATCTTATGCAAGCCAGGGGATTGCGGGACAAAACCCTGGACCCGTTACTGGTTCGCGGGGGTGCATTCGTGACTCTCAGTCTGGATCATCACTATCCGGCCTGCCTCTCTATAACGACCTTTGCGTTTTCTCCATCCAGCTTTAAAGGACTGTAAATCATGACTACCCGCTTTTATGTTGATAACGGCGTGACAGCCACGCGTTACCTGGACACTTACCCGTATCCGAACGACATCACCCAACTTCCGGCGCTTATACCGGGAATTATCCTGCAGGCTGATTTTGACGTAAACGACACTGCATCATTAACCCGAAACCGGGTTGGGGCTGCCATGTCCGTTGTTGGCTCTCCTGCTCTGGGTGATTACGGAGTCAGCCTTACTGAGGCTAACCACCTTGATACGAACATCGACATAGCAGCATATAACGGCAGCGATCTGACAATGGTGACAATAGCCGTCCATCCAGGGGTAATTGGTGCTGTTGTGGGCCGGGTGCAAATGAACGCGCCACAGCGTACTCGTGGCACACAAACTACGGCTACAGCGTGGAGAGCTAAATGGTTGACAGCAGCAGGTGCAGCACAACAGGCCGACCTCACCCCGTCTACTGCCGCAATTGATGGCGAAATAGCAGTCAGTCGGTTTGTGCGAGACAACGGTAGCGGATCAATGCTGACTAAACTTGATCTGCCACGCACATCGCAGTCAGCAACCGGCACCGCATCGACAACGCCTTACGTTGTACCTTCGTCAAACATTCTGCTGGGGGGGTCGGTCGAGGGAGCCACGACAGCAACTATCTTTATGCGAGCATGCCTGATTGTGTCCAGGTCAATTACGGATGCTGAAATGGCAACAATTTACACCTGTTACAAAAACTACTATCAGCTGAAAGGTAAAACTATTTAAGGAGGAAGCATGGCAAACTATATTGTCGATTATCTGGCAACTAAAAACGGGCAGGTAATTTACTCGGGAACACTGTCGGTTGAGTCAGAAGGAAATGATGCCGCGATAAAGGAAGCTGTTCTGGCTGAGTTGAATGCGATCAACATTAAGTACGGCGGTGGAATACCTGATGCCCTCACCGTGAACTCATGGTCAGCTGAATAATCAAAATGGTAACCCGGCGGCATCCACTGATAGCCGCTTTCTCTCTTGATCTTCCCTTTTAATAAAACTACTGTATGCATAAACAGCATTTATGGGAGGGTAGATCATGGGGTTCCCGTCACCGGCTGCGGATTACATTGAAAGTACGTTAACAGTAAATTCTCTGTGCAACATCACAGCAAACTCGCGAGTTATCCCCACCGACCGTGGGTATGTCGTTCTGGACTTGTCGCTGAAGGTTAAGCAGGGGAGTATTCTACTTATACGTTCGGCAGGAGAACTGCAGTTTGCAAAGCTAATGGGCCGTTCATTTATCACAGTTGAGGGAGAATCGATTGAAGGTGATGCCATGGATGAGGTAGAAGTGCTCGGAGTCGCAACGCACGTGATCAATGATATGCGGCAAGATGATGCTCCTGTTTAATGAAAGGATTTAGTTTCTCGATAAAACATAAGAAGAGCCTTGCGATAATCCTGGTTCGTTCCTGTAACGTATCCCTTGCTGACGATTAAGGCGCTACAGTGTAATATGCAGGCCAGCATACGGACAGGTAGGTTTGAGATAGTGTCCACCGATGTGTCCATTAAATAGAAAACGTTACAAAATAAGGTTAAAAAATCCTTATATATGAAGAATATAAGAAACTTTTCAATCATCGCTCACATCGACCACGGTAAGTCGACATTGTCTGACCGAATTATCCAGATTTGCGGTGGCCTTTCCGATCGTGAAATGGCAGCCCAGGTTCTGGACTCCATGGATCTTGAACGTGAGCGCGGTATTACCATCAAGGCGCAGAGCGTCACCCTCGATTACAAAGCGTCTGATGGCGAAACCTATCAGCTGAACTTTATCGACACGCCCGGCCACGTCGACTTCTCTTATGAAGTTTCTCGTTCGCTTGCTGCCTGTGAAGGCGCTTTGCTGGTGGTTGATGCGGGGCAGGGCGTAGAAGCCCAGACGCTAGCTAACTGCTATACGGCGATGGAAATGGACCTGGAAGTGGTTCCGGTCCTGAACAAAATTGACCTGCCGGCGGCCGATCCGGAGCGCGTGGCGGAAGAAATTGAAGACATCGTCGGTATCGATGCTACCGATGCGGTGCGCTGTTCTGCAAAGACCGGCGTTGGCGTGCCGGACGTGCTGGAACGCCTGGTGCGCGACATTCCGCCGCCGGAAGGCGACCCGGAAGCGCCGCTGCAGGCTCTGATCATCGACTCCTGGTTCGATAACTACCTCGGCGTCGTCTCTCTGGTACGTATCAAAAACGGCACCATGCGTAAAGGCGATAAAATTAAGGTGATGAGTACCGGGCAGGTGTATAACGCCGACCGCCTGGGCATCTTCACGCCGAAACAGGTTGACCGTACCGAGCTGAAATGCGGCGAGGTAGGCTGGCTGGTTTGCGCCATCAAAGATATTCTCGGCGCGCCGGTCGGCGATACGCTGACTCTCTCCCGCAACCCGGCGGAAAAAGCGCTGCCAGGCTTTAAAAAGGTTAAACCGCAGGTTTACGCCGGCCTGTTCCCGGTCAGTTCTGATGATTACGAGAACTTCCGCGATGCGCTGGGCAAACTGAGCCTTAACGATGCCTCTCTGTTCTACGAACCGGAAAGCTCCACCGCGCTGGGCTTCGGTTTCCGCTGCGGCTTCCTGGGTCTTCTGCATATGGAGATCATCCAGGAGCGTCTTGAGCGTGAATATGACCTGGATCTGATCACCACGGCGCCGACGGTCGTTTATGAAGTAGAAACCACCTCGAAAGAAGTTATTTACGTCGATAGCCCGTCCAAGCTGCCGCCGCTGAACAATATTCAGGAGCTGCGCGAGCCGATCGCCGAGTGTCATATGCTGCTGCCGCAGGAGTTTTTAGGCAACGTCATTACCCTGTGTATCGAAAAACGCGGCGTACAGACCAATATGGTCTATCACGGCAATCAGGTTGCGTTGACCTATGAAATTCCGATGGCGGAAGTGGTGCTCGACTTCTTTGACCGTCTGAAGTCTACTTCCCGCGGCTATGCCTCGCTGGACTACAACTTCAAACGCTTCCAGGCCTCCAATATGGTGCGCGTGGATGTGTTGATTAACGGCGAGCGCGTGGATGCGCTGGCGCTGATCACGCATAACGATAATGCGCCGTATCGCGGCCGCGAACTGGTTGAGAAGATGAAAGAGCTGATCCCGCGTCAGCAGTTCGATATCGCTATCCAGGCTGCTATCGGCAACCACATCATTGCCCGTTCTACCGTTAAACAGCTGCGTAAAAACGTCCTGGCGAAATGCTATGGCGGCGACGTCAGCCGTAAGAAAAAGCTGCTGCAGAAGCAGAAAGAAGGGAAGAAACGAATGAAGCAGGTCGGTAACGTTGAGCTGCCGCAGGAAGCGTTCCTCGCCATTCTGCACGTTGGTAAAGACGGCAAATAACCCTAAGGAGTTGGCATGGCGAACATGTTTGCCCTGATCCTGGTCATCGCTACTTTGGTGACGGGTCTGTTGTGGTGCCTGGATAAGTTTATCTTTGCGCCAAAACGTCGCGAAAGTCAGGCCGCTGCCCAGGCGGCGACCGGCGACCAGCTGGACAAGAAAACGCTGAAAAAGGTGGGCCCGAAACCGGGCTGGCTGGAAACCGGCGCTTCCATCTTCCCGGTACTGGCGATTGTTCTGGTGGTTCGCTCATTTATTTATGAGCCCTTCCAGATCCCATCCGGCTCAATGATGCCGACGCTGCTAATCGGCGATTTTATTCTGGTAGAGAAGTTTGCTTACGGCATTAAGGATCCGATTTACCAGAAAACGCTGATCGAAACCGGGCATCCGAAGCGCGGCGATATCGTCGTCTTTAAATATCCGCAGGATCCGCGCCTGGATTATATCAAGCGGGCCGTCGGCTTACCGGGTGATAAAGTCACTTACGATCCGATTGCTAAACAGGTCACTATCCAGCCGGGTTGCAGTTCTGGTCAGGCCTGCGGCAACGCTCTGCCGGTCACTTACTCCAACGTTGAGCCGAGCGATTTCGTACAGACCTTCTCCCGCAGCAACGGCGGTGAAGCGACCAGCGGTTTCTGGCAACTGCCGAAAGGCGAGACCAAAGCGAATGGCATTCGTCTGACCGAACGTAAAGAGACGCTGGGTGACGTGACGCACCGCATTTTGACCGTGCCGATTGCGCAGGATCAGGTTGGGATGTATTACCACCAGTCCGGGCTACCGCTGGCAACCTGGATTGTCCCCCCGGGGCAGTATTTTATGATGGGTGACAACCGCGATAACAGCGCCGACAGCCGTTATTGGGGCTTTGTGCCGGAAGCGAATCTGGTGGGTAAAGCCACCGCAATCTGGATGAGTTTCGAAAAACAGGAAGGTGAATGGCCTACCGGCGTACGTTTATCGCGCATTGGCGGCATTCATTAATTTTCCTGCCTTATTCACGCTGCCGCCGCAATAACGGCAGCGTGAATTATTTAATATTTAAATCTATTCAAACTAACGACATCCCTTGTCGTTGCGTATAGAATATCCCCCCGAAGTTTTAGGTTGTCTCTCGTAAGATTGACACAGCACACGAAACCGCGTTGGTTTTTACTCAGGTCGGTTTCGTGTGCTGCATTTTTGACGCATTCATCTATTGGTAACGCATGAACCCCATCGTAATTAATCGGCTTCAACGGAAGCTGGGCTACACTTTTCATCATC
Source organism: Danaus melanippus (assembly GCA_010014825.2). Taxonomy (NCBI): domain Eukaryota; kingdom Metazoa; phylum Arthropoda; class Insecta; order Lepidoptera; family Nymphalidae; genus Danaus; species Danaus melanippus. Next base: position 1,722 of record JAAAKD020115105.1, on the reverse strand, counting down.
AGGAGCTGTTGCAACAGGCATTAACTCACCGCAGTGCCAGCAGCAAACACAATGAGCGCCTGGAGTTTTTAGGCGACTCAATATTGAGCTTTGTGATCGCAAACGCCCTCTATCATCGTTTCCCTCGGGTAGACGAAGGCGATATGAGCCGCATGCGCGCGACGCTGGTACGAGGCAACACGCTGGCAGAAATTGCCCGCGAGTTCGAATTAGGTGAATGCCTGCGTCTTGGGCCGGGTGAACTGAAAAGCGGAGGCTTTCGCCGTGAATCGATACTGGCGGACACCGTTGAAGCTTTAATCGGCGGGATTTTCCTCGACAGCGATATTCAGAACGTTGAGCGCCTTATCCTCTCCTGGTACCAGAGCCGTCTGGACGAAATCAGCCCTGGTGACAAGCAAAAAGATCCGAAGACGCGCTTGCAGGAGTATCTGCAGGGGCGTCATCTGCCGCTGCCGTCTTACCTGGTGGTACAGGTTCGCGGTGAAGCGCACGATCAGGAATTTACTATCCACTGCCAGGTTAGCGGCCTGAGTGAACCGGTGGTTGGCACGGGTTCTAGCCGTCGCAAGGCGGAGCAGGCTGCCGCCGAACAGGCGCTGAAAAAGCTGGAGCTGGAATGAGCGAAGAAAAGAACTACTGCGGATTTATTGCCATCGTTGGTCGTCCAAACGTGGGCAAATCCACATTGCTGAATAAGCTGCTCGGGCAGAAGATCTCGATCACTTCCCGAAAAGCGCAGACCACGCGTCACCGCATCGTGGGTATCCATACTGAAGGCCCGTATCAGGCGATCTACGTCGATACCCCCGGTCTGCATATGGAAGAAAAACGCGCGATTAACCGCCTGATGAACAAGGCGGCAAGCAGCTCTATTGGCGACGTTGAGCTGGTTATCTTCGTGGTTGAAGGGACCCGCTGGACGCCGGACGACGAGATGGTGCTCAACAAGCTGCGCGACGGTAAAGCGCCGGTGATTCTGGCGGTCAACAAAGTCGACAACGTCCAGGAAAAAGCGGATCTTCTGCCGCACCTGCAGTTCCTCGGCAGTCAAATGAACTTCCTCGATATCGTACCGATTTCTGCGGAAACGGGGCTGAATGTTGATACGATCGCCGGTATCGTGCGCAAGCATTTGCCGGAGGCGATTCACCACTTCCCGGAAGATTACATCACTGACCGTTCGCAGCGCTTTATGGCTTCCGAGATCATTCGTGAAAAGCTGATGCGTTTCCTTGGCGCAGAACTGCCATATTCCGTCACCGTCGAAATTGAGCGTTTTGTGACCAATGAGCGCGGCGGTTACGACATTAACGGCCTGATTCTGGTTGAGCGCGAAGGGCAGAAGAAGATGGTGATTGGTAACAAAGGGGCCAAAATCAAAACCATCGGTATCGAAGCGCGTAAAGACATGCAGGATATGTTTGAAGCGCCGGTTCACCTTGAGCTTTGGGTGAAAGTGAAATCCGGCTGGGCTGATGACGAACGCGCGCTGCGCAGTCTCGGTTACGGCGACGATCTTTAAGTTTGGATACTCTATGGCTTTCGAGGTGCAGGACAAAACACAAAGTGTTTTGAACAGCGCTTGCGCTGGCTCCGAAGGAGCGAGGCCAGAGGCTGAGTCGCGCGGCAAGACCGCGAGTCCCCGGGAGCTTACTTCAGTAATTGACTGGGGTGAGTGGGCGCAGCCAACGTACCTGCGGCTTGAAAGACGACGAGTAT
>JAAAKD020115063.1:0-10199 GCA_010014825.2 Danaus melanippus | reverse complement strand
AGTTTTTCATTATTTTAGAGACACAGAGCCTCAAGAGCTGCAGCAGCTGCTAATAGCATCAGCGGTCGGCCATATGTTGCTGGACAAACCTCAGAGTTTCTACGTAACTATATATTACTGTTTGGTTATAGAGAATATTATTGACATTTATAGACTTAAATTTTTTCAGCGCTTTACGCTGGTGGCGTTGAAGACTGGGTGGATGGTCATCTGGGGATAGACAATACGTATACCGTCATGATGTTCCGACCATCCGATTCCTATAGTTCAAAAGTTATCACGGAGGTAATCAGAGTCAGACATATGACTCAAATAATTATTGTATCTACTGATAATCTTAATACCCCTAAAGAAGATGTTATTTGACAAAACAACATATCCTAATAATTTTTTATTAATACTTGACTGATTTTCTTTGCGAGACAAAACAGATCGTTGAAGCACCATTTACATTGTACCACTCAATTTATATTGTCATTCCAAGATTTTACATACAATTTTTTACATACCAATATTTTTTTACATTTTACATACCAATATTTTTTTAGAATATTTTTTCTATTTATTTATTTAGCGCGTCGTTCACGAAGCGTATGCTGCGGTGGATACTTTGCTTCTAGAGAGTGTCGAGACTCCGAGATCGCCGCAAGCTGTTTTAACCAGAGCCAAAGCTACTGCAAACGCCTTATTCGCGAATATCTTTATAATATTACCTATGGTTCTGGGCTTCGGTTAAATAAGTGGTACTAAACTTTTGGTATCAATTAGGAGCTAAGAGTCTATCCGATAATACAAAGAATGTAATAAACACTTAGACACAATATTTCTGATGAATTTCCTACCTCTTGTTTTATGTTCGTTGGGATTTATGTGTATAAAGAGGATGATATATATAATGTTAACTATATAGAAAATAAAAGGCTGTTATAAATAATAATTTATTTCATTTAAAAATATAAATAATATAATTAATAAGTTTTATTTATTATTTTTATACTTTATTAATTTTATTTGACAACAAAATGTTAAATTTCAGCTCGATTAATGATGAGTGTGACGACATAAAATAAGTTCAATATGCTTACTACAAGTTTAAATCGTCATAATACAAACGAAGCGTTTTTAGTGTTTAGTTCCTAAATGTTCATACTTTGTGGTAATAACCTAGGTTATTGGTTGAGAGGCCACTTGGTGATCTACTTGTTTGTCTTTCTTTCGGTGCTTTTCGTTTGATTTCCTTGTTTTTGGTGGTTTTTAAGATGGTGGATATGGAGTTTGGGGGGGGGTTGTGGGGGTTGGTTTTGCGGACGACTTGTCGCGTCCGGGGTCGGAGTTGGGAGCCAAGCGCCTCTTGTCGGAGGTGTCTGGCTCCGACACAGAGTCTGGGGGCGATATCTTCAGGAGACCGGAGCCGGTAGGGAGGCGAGGCCGCGGTCGGGCCTTGACAAGGACTCGCAAATTTTTGCGCGAGCGTCAGGAGGAGGAGTCGGAGACCAGCTTCGACTCCTGTATGGAGAAGAAGCTTGCGAGGGAGAGGGATGGGAAGGAAAGGAAGGCGAACGAGAAGGAGGTCCTTCCGGAACTGGGGACGATGGGAGCGGAGGTCATAATGGCTGAGGCGGAGAAGAGCCTCAAACTCATCCGAGAACTTGTCGGGAAGAGTACCAATATGAAGTAAGTATTGGGGGTACTCTTCAAAAGTAATGAAAGCCTCTGCCTTCCTGAGAGAGGTCCTTGACGAGCTTGTCACTCGTACGGAGGCGGAAGAGACCCTCCGTCTCAGAGCCGACATTGGTGGGCTCCAGAGAGAGAACGCGGGTCTCAAGGAGGTGCGCGCTCATCGCCTCCAATTTGAGGAGATGCAGAGGGAGAGGGCGGAGTTGGCAAAGGTGGCGTCTGAGCGCCCGATCGGCCGGGACCAGATGCAAGCGCTGGAGTCCAACATCGTCAGGTTGGTTGGCAACCTGGTCGATGGGCGACTTGCAGCGCTTGAGTCCCGGCTCCCGAGGGAAGAGGTTACCCGCCCCCCCTAGCGGGTGACAATTCGGCCGCAGCTGTAGCCGCCAAGAGGGCAATCCGACAAGCGGCCCTCCAAAAAGGGGCCAAGTCAGCGGCTCCTTCACCGGCGCCGCCGGTTAAATCAGAGGCGGAATTCCCTTCCCTCCTTGCGCCTTCCAACCGGAAAGGCAATGGGTCCAAGGGAGGGAAAGGGACCGCGTTCGGCTCATCCACCGCGGGTGGAGGGACTGATGCGGTGACAGCCGGGGCCAGCGCGGCGGGATGGACGGGGGTGGTCCGCCGCAAGGTCCCTAAGAAGAAGAAGGTGGTGCTGGTGCCCAAGGCGACGGCGCCACAGCAGAAGAAGACTGGCCCTAAAGAGGGCCCCAAGAAAGTGGCGCTCCCTCGCTCCCAGGCCGTAATGATTAAGTTACGGCCTGAGGCAGTGGCAAAAGGGGCGTCTTACTTGTCGGTCCTCCTCAGGGCCGAGAGGGAGGTTGACAAGAAGGAGCTGGGCATCGGGCCCCTAAAAATCCGTTCGACGCCAACAGGGCCCGCATCATCGAGGTGCCCGGCTCCACCAGTGCGGACAAATCCGGCGCTTTGGCCGCAAAGCTGAAGTCCGTACTGGCTGAGGAGGTGGAGGTGTCGAGGCCCCTAAAGTTTACGGATCTGAGAGTCACGGGCCTCAACGACGCGACGACCGCGGACCGGCTAGTAGCCGCGGTCGCCAGGAAGGGGGCTGCACCGAGGCCAGAGTCAGAGTGCGCAACATGTGACCTGGGCCTCGAGGGACAGGCTCTGCCCTGCTGGAGGTGCCGGCTGTGGCGGCCAAAAAGTTGCTGCAGATGGGCAATATATCAGTGGGGTGGAGCCAGGTGTGGGTTTCGTACATGGAGGCAAGACCCAAGCACTGTTTCAAGTGCTTGGAAATGGAGCACGTCGCGGCGGCGTGCCCGAGTCCAAAAGACCACAGCGTCTTGTGCTACCGCTGCGGCAAGGAGGGCTACAGATCCCCCGAGTGCTCCGCGTCACCGCGCTGCGCTGTGTTCGCGGACGCGAGTAAGCCGGCGGATCACGTGATGGGTGGTCATTTCTGCCGTCCCCCATCCACCCGTGGGAAACTCCCGGCCCAGTCGAAAAGGGCGGGGTTTTGAGGCAGGCGTTATAAGCTGAGTTGTCTGATAATGGTTTCCTGCAGGCCAACGGCAACCACTGCGCCGGGGATCAGGATCTCTTCCTACAGGCCTTGGTGGAGTGGGCCGTGGACGTGGCGGTCATATCGGAGCCGTACTATGTCCCTGCCCAAGCTCATTGGGCGGGAGACACGGACGGCTCCGCAGCGATCGTCACGCGGCCGGGAGCCGTGCCCCCCTCGCAGTCAGAGCGAGGGGCCACGGGTATGTGGCGGCGGTTCGGAATGAGATTGCTATAATCGGGGTATATTTTTCCCCGAACCGCGACCTGCCGGCCTTCGAGAGATTTCTCGACTCTCTCGGGCCGGTGGTAGGGTAGTTAGCGCCCCTCCAGGTGTTTGTGATGGGGGACCTCAAAGCTAAGTCCACGGCGTGGGGAAACCGTCACACAATATCCAAAGGGAGGGAGCTGGAGGCGTGGGCGCCGACTGCCGGACTGTCCCTTCTCAACACGGGGACAGTCCAGACGTGCGTGCGACGGTCGGGAGGTTCAGTGGTTTATGTCTCGTTCGCCACTCCGACCATCGCACGCAGAGTGGAGGGATAGAGGGTTGAGGCAGGGGTGGAGACGCTTTCGGACCACCGTTATATACGGTTCGAAGTGCCTTCCACTCCTGCCCGTCGCCGGAGTCCAGCGTCGAATTCCTCGTCGCCTCGGGAGAGAAGTTGGTTCCCGCATTGGGCGCTGTCAAAGCTCAACCGGAAACTGGCTGAGGAAGCGGCCGTTCTCGGCCGCTGGAGTCTCCCGGAGGGTGCGGAGTTGGGGGTGGATGAGGGGGCTGGTCGCTTTGGAGACGTTCTCCAAAACGTCTGCAGCTCGGCGATGCCCCCAGTAGGACGTCCCCCTCCGTGGGGAGCGGTGTACTGGTGGTCGGAAAATTTCTCCGACCTCCTGGTCGCCTGCAACGGGGCCAGGAGGGCCTACACCCGGAGCAGGCGACGCCCAGGACGAGGAGCGAGATGGCCGGCTGTACAGGATCTACGTGACGAAGAAGTTCATCCTGAAGCAGGCCATCTGCCGGGCCAAGGAGGCAGCCTGACTGGAGCTGGTGGAGGGTTTCGATTGAGACCCTTGGGGCCGACCGTACAAGTGGGCGCGAAAGAAACTCTGCACCCAGTCGGCCCCCATCACGGAGGTGCTCTAGCCGGCTGTTCTGAGGGGGAATAGTTCCCCGACGCTCCTACGGGATTCACTCCGCCCAAAATAGTCCGGCTGACTCTGGAAGAGGGTGACCACGTTCCGCCCACAATCACGGAGTCCGAAATTGAGGCGATTCTGGCTCGCCTCCAGAGAAAGAAGAGCGCACCGGGTCCGGACGGGGTGCACTGGAGAGTTCTGGCTCTCTCCCTGATTCACCTCGGGGTAGCCCTCAGGGAGCCGTTCGACCTCTGTCTGAGGTCGGGGCAGTTCCCGAGGGCCTGGAAGGAAGGCCGGCTTTACCTTCTTCCAAAAGGCAGCCGGCCTCCGGACTCGGCTTCGGCAGTGCGACCGCTGGTTGTGCTGAACGAGGCGGAGAAGGCCCTGGAGAGAATAATGGCCACCAGTCTCGTTCGGCACCTGGAGGAAGGCTCGGGCCCGGGACTTTCAGTTTTCAGTTTTTTCAGTTTCCCAGTTCGGGTTCCGAGCCCACCGGTCGACCGTTGATGCCCTAAAGTGCCTGAGGGCGGTGACGGAAGAGGCAGAACACAGAGGAGAGGTAGTGGTTGCGGTGTCTTTGGACATCGCAAACGCCTTTAACAGCCTCCCACTCAGTGCTATACAAATGGCACTCGAACACTTCCGAGTGCCCCTGTATCTGAGGAGGCTGATAGGCGACTACCTCTCCCAGAGGAGGGTGGCAGTCGAGAGCCGGAGGGGGTCCTTAGAGTGGTGGACCGTCGGAAACGGCGTGCCACAGGGTTCGTTCCTGGGACCGGTCCTGTGGAACGTTGGCTACGACTGGGTCCTGCGGATTCGTCTCCTCCCCGGGATGGGTGTCATTTGCTATGCAGATGACACCCTCGTCTTAACCCGGAGACGAAACTACAAGGAGGTGGCGCGGCTGGCCGAGGTCGGATCTGACCTCGTGATCAGCCGCATAGGGAGGTTGGAGCTTTTGGAGACAAGACCGAAGCCCTCCTCTTCTGCGGGATTGGGAGGAAAGGCCCCCTGCCGGGTGCCACCCTCTTCATAGGAGGAGGGAGGGTCAGGGTGAGTGCCACCATGAAATATTTGTGACTCACCCTTGATGGAGGGTGGACCTTCATGCCTCACTTCAGGGAACTGGGGCCGAAGGTCATGAGGACGGCAGGTGCGCTGGGGAAATTCCTCCGGAAACTCGGAGGACCCAGCGCAGCTTGCAGGTGGCTATACTCTGGGGTCTGTCGGAGTATAGCCAGGTACGGTGCTCCCATTTGGACTGATCGCCCAATGAGCCGCGGGACCAAAGCCCTACTGCGCTCGGCGGCAAGGGCTCTTGCGGTGAGGGTGATTAGGGGGTACCGTTTGGTCTCCTGGGCCGCAGCGACTGCTTTTGCTGGCGATTCGCCTTGGGATTTCGTGGCGTCGGTTCGCGCCGAGGTGTTCTCCTACGTCTCGGGTAGGAGAGCTCTCGGCGAGAATCCTTCGTCGGAGGAGATCCGAGTGGTTCGCTGGCAGAGGGAGGAGCGCCTTATGCGGGAGTAGGCGGAGGACCTGGTGGAGCAGCCGTACGGTAAAAGTACAACGACAGCGATTCGTCCGGTACTAGAGCGTTGGATGAGGCGGAAACGCAAACCCCTCACTTATCGTCTGACGCAGGTTTTAACCGGGCACGGGTGCTTTGGTTACTACTTGCGTCGGACGGCCAGGAGAGAGCCTGGAGAAGACTGCCATGAGTGCGGCGCTGCGGTGGACTCGGCCCTGCACACCCTCGAGGTGTACCCGAGATGGGCTGCGCAGTGCCAAGACCTTGTGGCGGTTCTCAGTGGAGTGGACTTGTCGCTTTCAAGTATAGCGGAGAAGATGCTCGAGAGTGATAGGTCCTGGCTGGCGGTGTCCTCCTTCTATGAAATGGTCATGTCCACGAAGGAGACATCTGAGCGGGAAAGGGAGGATGCGGCTAATGCACCCTCCCTCCGCAGACGACGGACGGGGGTGCGACGGAGGCAATTCCAACGCCTCCAATAGCAGCCCCGCTCTCCGGGCTGGGGTCGGGATGGTAACCCTGCTATAATGATAGCTCGGCGTCGTCGGGGCGATCCTAATTGCCGGGGTCGCCCCCTTTCTCCGAGGGAGTAAGTCCGATCTTTGCCAGGACCGGCCAGTCGCTGGTGTGCCCTGTTACATGACATAGCGGCCGATGGCTTTCGCAGTGGTTTTAGTGACTAGGGGCCTGCCCTGGCCGAGTTTCACACATCCCTTCCGGTCCCACCAAGGCCGGTTGGACGGCTCGTAAAAAGAGTTTCCCTGCGACATAAAAAAAAAAAAAAAGGTTATTGGTTGAGAAACAGAAAATCCTTCATACGTACATACAGAGACGAAGCAGTCGTAAACATACTGAACAATTCTTTCGACGAAGTATGACCAAGACCAAATCAAGTTTCCTAGGAAAGAGTATTTCTTACACATGGCCAACCCTTGAAAATCTTAGTACAACCCATGACAGCTCTTGTGCTTCAAGGTTTAGGTTTGTTTTAAATGATGCTTTCATTCGTGCAAAAACGTGCACAGTACATTCTGCGAGTGTCCTGTAGAATGGAAAAGACACGAATGACCGTTCTTATAAAAGTTAACTGATCTAACTCAAAACAGATGACATATACACTCTTTCATCTTCTATGGAACACCAGTGAAAGTTGGATTATGACATTGACAAACTATTCCATAATTCCAATTTGAATGAGACTATGCTATTTAGCGTTAGTACACATTAAGTGCGTAGTGAGTCATATCTTCTGGCTATGAAATTTGTCTTTTGATAATATCGCAGCGTCGCGTCTCCGTTCTTTATCAATAGATTCCTTAACAACTTTAAAAATATATTTCTCTATTGTTTAAATTAAATATATAAATATTTGTAGCTTGTGCATGATTGGTTTGTCTTTATAAATACGTCGAAATAAAATAATCTTTGTTTATCATTTGATTTATTTATATTTGTTGGCAAGGAATTTACAGCAATCTTGTTATGGTATCTTTTAATTTGATATTCATATCGTGAAATCGCTGTCTAATAATACCTAAGATTATTTTACTCGGGAAATAGACATTGTTCTAGTTAGAGTTGATTTAAGATATCTGTTAGAAAATTTAGTATATCTGTTAGAAAAATAAACCATGATCACGAGACATCTCGTCTGCCCGTGATCACGGTTGCTCAAACCTAGCCGAAATGTCGGGAGTATATAGTTTTTTACAAAAATAAAGCACGCATAGTATATCCGAAAAATATTAGTATTATTTATTATGTAAAATTATTTTTATTATCATTAATTTCAAAAGGAACAGCCCATTTTTCTATTATTAAAAACTCTAACCATATTATTTTTTTTTTCCTGTAAGGGTTTTTTCAATAATTTCATAAGCAGCTCTAATCAGAGTACTACAATATAAGCAAAACACAAGCAAATTTCAGCAGAACTTCTAAATTAAATAATAGCATAACACCATCAAAGAGATGAGATGAGCTTTTCAACTAAGACAGCAATTATTTCTTTTTAAAAATCAGTTTTTAGTAGAAGACAATTAAGAAATTTCCTTAATTCAACAGTCAAGTTTATTTATAATATCATTAGTTATCATTTAAATATGAAGTAATTAAATTAAGACGAGTTGATAGTAGTTAAGTTAAATGAACAAAAACAACATCTGGATCGAAGCAATTCTATATTCTTATTAAATATTTCAAACGTATAGTTTATAGAATCCGCCAATTGAAACAAAATCTTCATCAGAGATACATATACATACAATATTTTAGCACAGAACTGTTAATTCACTTATTATAATCATAGTTATTTTTTTATTGTTGATAATAGCTTTGTTAGAGTCAAAATTTATGCTTGCCCTTTATTAAGTTTACATTAGATAAATATAAGTTTTAATAAATGCAGCATTCAAATATTGTTGGTTTATTTAAAGGTTCTTGTGTTCCTTATATAGTTACTATAAAAATTTATCGCATACATCATGGCAGAAAATTGGTAGACCTAAGGCAAAGGCAACCATGACTAGTTGATTTATTCCTATGATGAAATTTATAAGAGCCCACTCACATTTACTGAAAAGCAAGTTATATATTTGAAAAACGAATTAAAGACATAAAAATTTAACCAATTAAAAATTATTTACCGAGAGAGAAGTAGTCCAATTATTTGTTTTTTTAATGTGTATGCTTGTTAATAGTTCCACTAAATACAGAACAGCTTTTCATTCAATATATCTTCGCTCATTTTAGTTTATACTTTTTCATTTACTTATATAGTTATTGAATAAGAAACGGAAAATGGTTTGTACCTCTGTCGACGACGCAAAACTTAGAATAAGTACACAGAACTGAATAGAGGATAAAAATCTCTTAATGTTTATTATAAATATGTATGCCCTATAATATTGTTAAAAATAGATTTAATAAAATAATATGAAATTCCTTCTTTTATGTCATCCGCTGAACGATGAGACCTTTACCAAGTTTTTACATAATCAACTGGTTTAAATAATTGTGGTGGGCCATGCATTTTTGAAATAAGATTTGCTAAATTTTCAAATCTATTTCTATTTCTTTGTTCATTGAAAATAATATTCATATAACTGAATGCGCGCTCACACTGCCGAACTGCAAGTTACAATATATATGTATCGAATTAAGATTGAGGAATTACTTTGCCTCTAGTATCAATATAATCTCTAAACGCATTGATACATCGCATTGGTGATGTTAAATTAAATCTGGTGCATAATGACTGGATCTCATTTTCTCCATAGCCAAGTTCAATATCTTCTGGCTACTGGCACTCGAAATTCACTTAACAAATGATTTTCTGTATTTAGTCTTCTAGTCTTATTATTAATTAGAATTACAAGGAATTGATTTCTGTTAATAATAGTAAATTTTTATTATCTGTTTAAGTAAATGTTCCTAATTTCATCACTTGAACAGCCTCTGATACTTGTATGAGTTTGTTTCGGAAAAACAAGCCGGTTCGTTCCTGTTTTTGTTGTAGTTCGGGTCGGGTTCTTGTTTATAATAATAAATATAAAAATTAGGAAAAAACATAATACAGTTCTTTTATTTTGTTTTCAAAACGTCAGCTAATTCTCGTTATCAGAAATCACCTTTAATTCCGCAACGCGTTCCTGTCCAAAACTATGAATAAGTACCGGAACGACTCGACGTTCCAGAGTGTTTCGGCTCGACAACTCTACTGATTATTACCAAATATATTTTTTTGAATCAGAAACATTCCTATGGTTAACGTTTTGAATACTTTTTCAATAATGCAATTAACCCTATAAATGAGTAGGAATTGTGTTTAGATTTAAAAACAATCCAATTTATGTTTTGCACATATTTTTTAGTTTGAAGTACCAATGTATACAAAGTTAAATCATATCATTTTGGCTTTGTTAAAGGAACACTTTTGATCAAACATTTAAGACGTGTGTATACGCTACGATGTACATATATATGTGATGTTGTCATTAAATGATATAGATCATGATAAATATTGAATATGTTTTTAAATAACTTGTATATAACTATTTCTACAAAAGTTTATAAAAAGTTACATTAAACTTTCTAATATATTAAGAGAAGATAAAAATGTTTAAGGAATCATACAGTTATAAAAATATTATTGTAAGGCATATTGGATTTTTTTATTATCAATAGGTAATATAATATGTGCTATGTAGTGCGTATATAAAATTATTTGAGTTACCCGTGTGACGTGAATGTGTACATGTCTGATTTTATTATGTATTGGCAACTTTTTTGTTATTTAATAGGTATTTCAAGAAAATTACTTTGCCTGTTCGAATCAATA